>SSNS01000035.1:1354964-1417208 GCA_006937985.1 Aphyosemion australe
TGAAATATAATTAGTGAGCTGCTCAGCAGAAACACACACACACCTTTTGCTGTTGTGTACTTTTTTACAGTTTTTGCAAAGTTGCATTTATATTTTTAGCTTTTCTACAGTACTCCTCTTTCCTCCCAAGTGTTCTCTCTCATGTCTCGCTCTCCTGCCCGTCTCGTCTTTTAACTTTTCCTTTTTATTATTTCATTATCAGGAATGTGCCGGTGAGCCTCTCTTTATGCTGTACTGTGCCATGAAGCAGCAAATGGAAAAGGGGCCGATTGATGCGATCACAGGAGAAGCTCGCTATTCCCTCAGTGAGGATAAACTCATCAGACAACAAATTGACTACAAGACTTTGGTCAGTGCTCCTGAATACTTTGTAAACACTCTTTTAGATGCTTGAAACATGCTTTAAAACGTTCATCTCTCTTAGAAAGTCTAAGTTCCTGCTACAAAATAAGCTTCATTGAAGTGGATCCACTTCCTGGTCCAAGTATAAACCTGTACTTTCCTCTCCTGTAGACGCTGCACTGTGTGAACCCAGAGAATGAAAACGCTCCCGAGGTGACCGTGAAGAGCCTGAACTGTGACACGGTGACGCAGGTGAAGGAGAAGCTGCTGGATGCCGTGTACAAAGGGACGCCGTACTCCCAGAGACCGAAGGCCTCGGATATGGACCTGGGTAAGATGAGGGGCGAACTGCTGCAGACACACACAGGAAGTGAGTCTGCAGTGGGGGGTGGAGAGGGAATCATGACAAGTGCTCTCTAGAGCTAGAGGGGGCCTTCAGACAGGAGAGGTGATTTGGTACAAAGAAAACCTAAAAGATCCAATTTGCTGTTTCTAAATTTCATCCAACTCTTTCTTTTCTAGTTTTTTGGTGCAAATATTAAGGAGTGTGTGCAAAAACTGAGACAAATATATTTTTAATTCATTTAGCTGAAGCACAGAGAGGTGTGATTATATGATTGTGTGTGTGTGACAGAGTGGCGTCAGGGCAGGATGGCCCGGATCATCCTCCAGGACGAGGACGTCACCACTAAGATCGATAACGACTGGAAAAGACTCAACACCTTAGCTCACTACCAGGTACCCTGCTGGTTTTCTGTAACACACATACAGCAGTGCATTGTGGGTAGTTGTAACAAAACATGTTTTTGTAGCTTGAAGTTCTTCTGAATGAATTCCGTGTGAGCGGAGCGGTGTTGGACTGTGATCTTGAACTTCCTGTTCTCTGCAGGTGACGGACGGCTCGGTGATCGCTCTGGTGCCCAAACAGAACTCAGCCTACAACATCTCCAACTCCTCCACGTTTACCAAGTCTCTCAGCAGATACGGTACGAGAGAAGGTGTGTGCGTGTGTGTTCTGTGTGTGTACAAGTGTCCGTAAGTCTGTGTCCATTACCCAGAAACATTTGATCAAGAGAACCTTTAGAAGTCGTCATGTGAGGATTTGTCTTCAGCCTCTCTTATTTATATAAAATGGTTATTTTTAAAAGTTTTCCTTCACTGTTTGGTGGAGTTTAGCTGCTAATTTTTGCTGGAGATCTTTTAGGAGAAGCTGTAGCCGTCTGTCCTCACCGTGTCTGCCTTCAGGCTTCGCATGAGCCTGCTTACTCAGCAATAAATGTGATTTTTAAAAATAGCTCATATTGGATCTGCTTGACAACAAGTATTGATGGCTGCACCTTCTGAGCTCATTGAAGGCAGACAGAGCCATTTTTCAGGGCTTCCATAAAATTTCCCTCTGAAGCCAGAGTGTATTGTTGCACTTTATTTATTTAGGTGTGAATAAAAGTTTATTTAATCAAGTCTGAGTGAAAGATTCTTTTTGTTTAGTTTTTTTTTTTTTGTTTTATTAGTTATTTTTTGTTCAGAGACTTTCTCGTCTACTTTCTTATCCCTCTCTCCTTCTGCTGCATAGAAAGAACAAACTCACCCCTCAGTCCCATTTACTCCCCTGGTCCAGATGTTCTCCTGACATCTGGAACCTCTCAATCCTTCCCTGCTTTGTCACACGTGACAAGCATTCAGACTGAAAGCATAATGCTCGCTGTCACAAATATGGGATCATTGGCCGGCGAAGTAAAGGGAGGTGAGAGTGACAGGTGACTTTATTCTGGAGTGAGAGTGACATGGGTGTCACCTTTCAAAAAGCTCTTAACTCCTTCTCAGGCAGGTTTTACTCTCTGCAGCAGGGTCAGGTTATTTATCCCTCCTTTTCTACCTGAGCAGCTTGAATCTGTTGGTGGGTGTCTGATGAACATGTGACCATGATCAGTGGCCGTTCTCTTTAGTTTCTCTTATTGTCTACATGAATAAATCTGGATTATTATGAGAAACTTTACTTAATTACTTCCTTTGTTCTCAGAGAGCATGCTGCGGGCAGCCAGCAGTCCAGACAGCCTCCGCTCCCGAACGCCCATGATCACCCCTGATCTGGAGAGCGGCACCAAGCTGTGGCATCTGGTGAAGAACCATGACCACTCAGACCAGAGGGAGGGGGACAGAGGAAGCAAAATGGTCTCTGAGATCTACCTGACCAGACTTCTGGCCACTAAGGTAACAAGAAGCCCCCCCTGACCCCCCCGCCGCCACGGCCCTGTCATGTAGTCCATTTAAAGCTGCAGTCTCTGCTGACCTTTTTTTGGTGGCGGGCCAGAGGCCCATTAACATTTTTCCTAACCTTTCCCACAAAGGAACACATACGCATCGTCTTAATTAGGAGGTTGACCTTTGACTATTGAGTTGTTGTGTGGGTGTTACTGGGCCCTCTGTTGGCCGCCTCAGAGCTGGTCCTCCACATCCTGCAGACCCTGCTGAGGGAACCACTCTGGTTCTTATGCAGCACCTGTCTTCAGATTCTAATCAGCCTGGCAGGTTTTAAACCAGACTCAGGCCAGGAGTGCTCAAACCACCATGGAGCAGAGAGGGGCCTAGTTTCCATCACTTGAGTGAAACAGCAACAGGAGCTCAGAGGCTTTTATATTCTGATCTGTGGTGGTTTATTTAGGCGTCTTCATCAGGACTCCCAGAAGCAGCTGAGAGGTTTGTCAATAGTCGGTCAGCAAGTTATTCTTAAAGAATAATAAATCGGTTAGTTCTTCATTTCATACACTGGATCATGGGTAATTATTATTCAAATAAATGCAGAGAATGAACAAAGAAAAGGTGCATTTTTAGGCTTTTGTCTGGAAAATCTTAGCTGACCAAGAAATGCTATCATGAAGTTTTGTGTTGCTACAAATATGTGAGAGAAAAGATTCAAATTAAGAATTTAATTAAGATGTTTATTCAACTTAAAGCTCAGCTCCAACGTATAAATTCACCAGGAGATTTTTCCCTTTAAATATTTCCCACACCTCATTACAGTCAAACACAAAACTAATAAACTCAGATCCCCGTTGGCTCTTAAAGCTAACTGAAAACATTTGTCCACACTGCTGTACTCTTGTGCACACAAACACGGCGTTTGCCCAGATAGTTTTAACAACACTGCCAGGCTTTCAAACAAGCACCAAGCTGCACCGCCTCGCCGAAACTTCCCCTCTCCGTCAGGCTTCACTCATTAGCTCAAGATTTTCATTGTTTCAGCTCCAGGTAGGAAAGTGCAAGGTTAGCTGCATCACCGCTGCCTCGATTGGGAAATGATTAAGATGCAAACTGGAGGAGAACAACGGGGGGAAGTTGAAGCGCTGCAGCTTGCTCCTGCTCATTACATCCCCCCACAGCTTTGTGTGTTTAGGAAGCAGATTTGTTAACTCGAGCGACTACAAAACGGCAACTTCAATTTCTGGCTGGTTTGAATAAAGTTTTTCTAAAAGGTGGCCTGGCTGCTTGAAGATGCGGGAAATATCAGATCATTTCAACCTCAGAGGAGTTTGTGAGGATTCTGTGGGAAGGAAACATCTCAGAGCAGCCTTAGGCTGAACTCCCACTGAGCCACCGACGGCTCTGCATCATCACAAACTCTCAGGAAGCTGAAGCAGTGAAGACTGTCACTCTCTCAAACCTTCTGACAGCCATCACCTACAGCCAGAGAGGGGAGCGGCGTGCTGGAGCCCCGTCATTACCGATCACACTGATTAGCTTTGATCAAACCTCCATGCCGCTCCAGCACACAGGAAGACGCAGCGCAGCATCAACAAACTGCTGATGTGTTGGTTTTTGTGTTTAGGGTACGCTCCAGAAGTTCGTAGATGATCTGTTTGAAACCATCTTCAGCACAGCACACCGGGGCAGCGCCCTGCCGCTCGCCATCAAGTACATGTTTGACTTCCTGGATGAGCAGGCGGACAAACACTCCATATCAGACCCGGATGTACGGCACACCTGGAAGAGCAACTGGTGAGGCTGAACGTTTGGTTTCTGGGTTTTAGGGTGGATATGCTGATCTCTGCTCCTCTAACTCTCCTTCCTTGCAGTCTTCCTCTGAGGTTCTGGGTTAATGTGATCAAGAACCCCCAGTTTGTCTTTGACATCCACAAGAACAGCATCACAGACGCCTGCTTATCTGTGGTGGCTCAGACCTTCATGGACTCGTGTTCAACATCAGAGCACAAACTTGGGAAGGACTCGCCTTCCAACAAGCTGCTGTATGCTAAAGACATCCCCAACTACAAGAACTGGGTAGAAAGGTGGGTCAGCGTGCACCAGTAGTCCCTTAGGGAACTTTTTGTTCCTCAACATTTTGGGATGTAAACTCTTCCCTGTGCTTGTGCAGGTACTACGCTGATATTTCCAGGATGCCCGCCATCAGTGACCAGGACATGAGTGCCTACCTTGCAGAGCAGTCCCGTCTGCACTCCAACCAGTTCAACAGCATGTCGGCTCTACACGAGATCTACTCATACATCGTCAAGTACAAGGACGAGGTCAGATTATTTTTTAGGATTTTATCTGGGTTTTTAGAACCGCTACCTCTGTTCTGATGATATTGGCACCTATTTGTGGAAACTAACAGTTGAGAAGAAGACTTGCTGAAACCATTTAAAGCAACAAGTTTCCCACTTCTCCCTCCTACTGGTTGAAAGTGGAATTACAACTGTCATGAACAACCCTGCAGCAGCCTGCTGTAGCTAGCACTAACAATGAGCTAACGCTAGAACGAGCCAACTGATGAGCTACAGTAAAAATATTCACGCTGTTGGACAAAAAAATATTATTACAAGTCCAGTAGCAACAAAGCCAGGCCACCATCAGTCCGTGATTTCATAGCTTCTTTTAACTCCCTCAAAGGAGTGCTGGCCGCACCAATGTTCCCTCTGGTTTTAGCTCTTTGCTTTATCTCCAAAGACATTACTCTCTTACTTTTACTTCCAGGCGCTGCCATGATGCCAACAATAAAAGCAAAAAAAATCCTTATTTTCTCCTTCCTGTGCTTTTTAATGATGGTCACGAACTGAAAAAGCGAACTGCTAGCTTTTATATTAGCTACCGGCTATTGAGACCTCCCACTAGTGTCCCTACCCGAACCATAATACTGTTAAGTGCAGTTTATGGTCAGCAGAGGGCTACAGAATGCTGTCCAATGTGAAGTTGCTCAAGATTCTGGCTCAAGAACCACTGAAACCAGTTTGAAAGCAGTAGCTTAAAGTGTTTAAAACTCTTAAGTGTTGCTTTAACAGTTTGATTATTAGAAAGGGTGAAGAAACTGAGCTGACCTGCAGACTCATTTGCATTATTACAAAGTTTCTGCATCACAAATCAGAGAGAGCTCCTCCTCTTTCTCTGTTTTTGAAAGCCAACCCAGTTGCAACAGCGTCTGACGTCTCCCCCCCGGTCTGTTTTCAGATCTTGTCAGCTTTGGAGCGGGACGAGCAGTCAAGGAGACAGAGACTGAGGAGCAAGTTGGAGCAGGTCATCGACACAATGGCCCTGACCAGCTGAGGACCATCCACCTCCTCCTCCTCCTCTTCTTCACTTCTCCTCTCCATCTGTTATTTTCTCTCCCCTGCGTCTCTGCCACCCAGACGAAAAACAAAAGTCCAACCGCCTCCAACTCAAGCTGCAAACGGGCCGGAGCAGTAGACAAACCAGGCGGGGAGGGGTTCAGCAGAGACGGGCGGGCCTGTGTACGCTTACATGTTTGTGTTTGTCTGCAGCCCCGTGCAGTGTGTGTGTGTGTGAGAGAGAGAGCAAGAGAGAGAGAGACAGCGGACACCTTCACACACGCGAAGAACAAGTTGACTGACAGCATTTCGTTATCGTGGATGTTGGTGTTTGTGGTTTGCTTGATTTTGATTTGAGACGTTTTGTCATGATGACGCTGATGATGATCAGGAAGGAATCAATGGAAGCTCACAAAGGAACTCCATATATGACATCATTATCAGCAGAATGGACCAATCAGTCGAGAGCCATTGGAGAGAGGCTCTGTAGGTCACGTGACCCCATCAGGTGTCACACTTTTGGGTTTTTTGTAAAAATGTAATCAACTGCCCACTCTCTGATCTCTCGCCACTTGTATTACTGCTGAATTTGCACAATTTACAGAAACGTTACAAAGCAAGACTATATAGATATTATATATAAATACAGCAAAGTTTTTAAGGACAGATTAGGAGGAAAACCTTTTTTTTTTTTTGCTTTGGGTTTCTTTTAAACCAACAGATACAGTGAAACAAAACCAGTTGTGATTTGATATTAGAGAAGAAATAAAAGAAGAAAAGTCGGCAGAAAAAGAACAAAAAACAAAAAATCTGTTCTGTGCCATGTTTCCTTTGAATGTTGTTTAGTGTGAAGACGTTTCCTTAGATGGAATGTGCTACTGCCCGATTTTAAATATGAACATGCCTAGTGACTGAAAAAGGTTAGAGGAACGACCCATCGTGAGAAGGACGGTTGTCACGACGATGAGATGCTGTTGTTGTAGTCGATCAGTGCAATCTGTAGGTTTCATAAAGCCAAATATGACACGATTGTTGCTTTATCATTGTCCCGTTGGTTTCTGGCTGCTTTTTTTATAGTCTCCAGCAGCATCAGCTGACCAGTTCAGGATTTAGAGTCATAAACATGACGCAGCTGCGCTGCACTACCTGGAATATTACCTATTCGCCCCTTAATGCCTCAGATTTACCCGTTAGATTTCTACAACCTGTTTTGTTTTTCTCTTGTGGAGTAATTTTTAATTTTGAAAGAAAATAGTCTTCAGGAGCAGAGCCAAAGTCCTGCTTGCATATTTAGCTTAAATGTTTTTAGGAGCTACAATGAGGTCAGGTAGCGCTTAGCAGAAGTGAGACTAAGTCAGAAAAGCCGTTTCCAGCCTACAGCCACAGTTCTTTAGCATTTCTCTACGGTAATACCCAAATAAAGGGGCATGGAAAAGATATATGGAGTGTTTCTTTCCACCTCTGACCTATAAATTTGAGACATGGATTTTAGCTTTTTATCCTCACAGAGGTTATGAGATAGAGCGATGAGACGCCTCTGTTCATTAGCTACAGCAGGCTGAGTAATCCCGCTCTTGGCCTGCAGCTCTTGTTTTAAAACCAGCCGTGTTTGGCTTCAGCTTTTTATATTACTGCTTCTTCAGACCATTTCTTTCTGTTTTTTGACATCATGCTTTTTGACCTTGTGGTGAGAAATCGTTTCTTTTTCTTTGCTTGCCGAAAACCAAACTGTGGTCTGTGTAATGTTTTTGTTGTTTCATTTGTAAATTGTAAACTTTTTCATGAACAAAAGCAGTTTTTCCCTTTTTTTATTTTTTGTAATGTTTCTTTTTTCGACGTGTAAATTGTACATGTTGCGGTACATGGAAGAGAAAAATCCCTTCAGCCTGCCTGGAGATGAAGTAAACTTGACGGAACTTTTTATTTCCCTGATGTCAAGCATCGATGAAGCGATTTTATCAGATCAGATGAGCGTCTGTGTCGTAGTGATGGAAATGTGACTTGCTGCTTTAACTATTGAGGTTTTGTTTTTATCAGACATTAGGGCTGTCAGTCAGTGCTGATCATAAATGCTGTTGCTGTTCCACCTGACTCTGTTTATCCTACCTGTCTGAGCTGCATATCAACACTTCTCAACTGGAAACGAGCAGATTAACTCTGAACACACAATAATGATCAGCTGCAGATCAATATGTTGGTTATTTCTGCTGAACTAAACAATATTCATTATTTTTATTCAACATCAGTTTCTTTAGACTTTACGCTGCTTTCATTTTAAATAGATGAGGTTAGAAGACTCGGACTCTGTTGACCATCAGTGTGAGGGTCAGACGCCATCTGCTGCCTCCCTAAACACACAGTCTGCAGATTCTGTCAGGTTGTTTTTAATATTCTCTGGTTGATTTCAGGCTCTCTGTCATTTCCACCATCGCCTCCTGTTTAGACTGACCTTGTTTTGTGAGTCTAAACATATTTCCAGAGAAACTCATCAGCTCCAACCTTCACTTTGCATCGATTCTGACTGATGACTTGTATTTACTGGTACTGATGTTGAAGAATGTTCATTGTCTAAAAGCATTTATGTCATCAGAAGCTGCCAGCATCCCAGCTGTTTGTGTTTCTGGTGTTCAGCTGTTTTCAGTCACGTTAACAGATCAGAGTTACTGTACCATCTTCAGGTTTGGTGGATTCAGCACATAATCATGTTTACTGCTTTGCTCTAGAGTCAGTTTTGCCTTTCTGAACCATTGCTGGATCAAAGAAACGTCCTGGCATCTCCCTGCTTCCAGTTGTTTTTCCTGCTTTCCTCTCAGTCTTTTTCTTCAGAAGGAAAGTTACCTAGGATCCATGGAAACACAAAGCAACTGAATTTCAGATAGTCTGCAAGACAATTTTATTACTCCGGTAACCGCTCCGTTTTTAGAGTATCAAACTTGAAGCGACTGTCACAAGTTTGCAGGTTAACATTCATTGTGTAAATATTCTGTTATTTCCTATTTTGCAGATTTACTACTTGTAAATAAACACGCATCAAGGAGAGATTAAACAGTTTTTGGTAAAAAAAAATAAAATGTGGCTTGGCTTTATTTTATTTTCTTATGACTTGAACTAAGTAAATGGTAAATGGCCTGTATTTATATAGCGCCTTCTTAGGGTTTTACAACCCCCCAAGGCGCTTCACAACTCAATCAGTCATCCACCCATTCACACGCTGGTGGGGATGAGCTACAATGTAGCTGCAGCTGCCCTGGGGCGCACTGACGGGTGCGGGGCCTGCCGTACATTGGCGCCACCGGTCCCTCTGACCACCACCAGCAGGCAAGGCGGGTTATGTGTCTTGCCCAAGGACACAACAGCAGCATTCTATGGGGGGAGCCGGGATCGAACCTGCAACCTTCCGATTACTGGACAACCCGCTCTACCTCCTGAGCTACTGCTGCCCCACTTTTTTTAAGTATGTCGATATTTCAGTGCATCAACATGTACAATATCAATATCACAGACTTCCAATACATCAGACTCAAATTGCACGCATAAAATAAACATCTTTCAATCAGACGGAGCCCTGCTCCCCGGCACAAGAAGCACATTGTGAGCACTGATGTCATCGTAAAATCAGCAGTGTCACAGTTACACGTTTTTTTAACTTGTTTGCAGATGATTATTTGATAAACACCAACTTTACACAAAGTTAATTTCATAAAGTTACTACAGTTAGAAAAATAAGAAAATTCAGCCTTTGAAGCACGTTTCTGTGAAAAGGATATAAACAATATGTTACCTGCACTTTGAAAAACCTCAGTTTGGAGAAACAGAGATGAGTTCTGACCAGGCAGAGCAGCTAACAGCTAGTCTGAGTTGCGTCAAGCCCAACGTGGATTACCCTTAACTCCACTCTCACAAATGTAACTTTTGCTCATGCAAAAGCTAATTTACAGACATTTCTTCGCTCTCAGTTTTGTAGTATTTGGTTTTTCTGCTGTGATTCACCTGTCCAGAGTGCTCCCCTCACCCAGTGATAGCTGGAGATAGGCATCAGCTGCCTGCAGCTCTAATTGGGATTATGTATGGACGGATTGATGCTCTGGCAGACAGGCAGAGATACTAACTCTGTGTTGCACTCTTTATCAGACAGCTAGCTAGCGCCACTGCTACCCCCTAAAACAAATAACTATAGTACTTAAATATCTTTGTAATTCAAAAATTCAAGATTGTGTAAATGTTTATAACAGTTGTTACACAAACTGTTAGAAATAAAGTTGTTTTTAAACAACAGAATCACACTTTAGCTTTGGTCATATTGTCACTACTGGTTAGCATGTCAATCAAGTCAGAACTCATCTCTGTTTCTCCAAACTGAGGTTACTAAATAATCTACAACAGGTAGGATGTATAACCATTCCACTGAAACCCAGTTGTAAAGAGATGAACTTTATTGTTCCTGTTAGTAAAAATTTAATTCCATCAGACTGAAATGACATGTTTCAAAAAAAGTTGCATTTATTTTCAAGACTAACCATTACATTAGATTCCAATAGAATCATACAAATGCACAATTTTATAGAAACACAGTGAGAAAAATATAGAATTAAATCATGTATGATATTTATTTTTTGACTATTAAAGTTAAAGGAAAAATACAATAGTTTTTTTTTATTAAAAACAAAACTGTTGTATTCTTTAACCAGTTTACATATTAAATCCTATTTAATTTTTATTAACCAGCTTTCTTGTGTCAGTGTTAAATATTTAAAGAGGTGAAAACACTTCTGGATTGTTTTGAATTGGGTTTGACTGCTCTGTGATGTTCTGATACACAGAAATGTTCTTATAGACTCAGCGTTTGCATTAATTCTGGCTTCCTAATGGACTGTGTCATTCATTATCCCATAATTGAAGTGGCAAATGTTCAGTCAGAAAAAAAGAACCTCTCTTGTCAGACTGCTGCATGATGGCCTCCCTCCTCTTTCATAAAGACTGTGAGCATCATTAATCATTTCACAGAAGTGTGTGTGTGTGTGTGTGTGTGTGTGTGTGTATATGTGTCCTCAGCAGAGTTAATACTAACACATTTACCTCCTAACCATACATCATGCTTGTGCTGCCCTCAGCTTACATGTTCACTTGCATGGAAGAGCGGCTCTGTGTGAGGAACACAGTGCAGAGTCAGGCAGCCGGGCCGGGCCGCTCGGTTTGATGGCGTGTATTGTTGCTGAACACGAAGAAGAAGAAAAGGAGAGCAGGAAGAAAATCGCTGGAATACGCCACCTTGTTCCTATTCTCTTTTTTTCCCCTTTCCTATCACTTGCTTTGAAACGTCAGCACTTCCCTCTCTCATCCCAGCAGATTCAATGAGGCCAGATAGACAGAAAATGTTATCGTTCACACCATGTGTAACCAGCCAGGCTAATTCAATTAAATTTCCATCCAAGGAAGAACGCTGAAATTGCGTAATGGTCGTGGGAGCACTGAATCTCGTAATGATCCTGTCAAGAGGCAAATGATCTCGCAGCTCCAACATTATGATAAATTCTTTGCAAAGCACAAGATGCTCATTGCTTCACCCTCCCACCCCCACCACCTCCTCCTGCATGTACAATTCTGTAGCAGTAGTTAATAAAGCCGTGATCTATATTTGCCCGTGCTCCCTTTTTTAATCTTGTTTAGTCACAATTGAAAAGGCCTCTCAGTTTTATCACATGCACTGAAATTGAAATTCTATTTTAACTGAGGAGTCTTTGGTGTCTGTCAAAGTGTGTTGCATCAAGTGTGTGGCGGAACCGGGACGCCGTGAGTGGCAGCGGTATCTATAAGGCCGCTAAATCCGGTGAGCGGTTCAGTTGCTCTGAGCAAGGAAAAGGTGACAGCCGTGACTGGTTGGGGGATGCTACAAGTTGGATTACTGTCACCTCTCTTAACTTGTGGTGCTCAGAAAAAGCTCCAAGTCTGGAAAAGAGGAGTGGGTTGTTAGTACAGGTGCTGCCAACCTTCAGCCCACCGCAGACGCAGGCAGCAGCACCGGATCTTTGCCAAGGAGGGCAGAGTGAATACTGGTAATCTGTTAGACTAGCTTGAACACTAACTTCTCTGAGGAGTAAATCTAAGCAACAAAACAACTAAAGAAAATATAAGGTGTATTTTGCAAATGATTTGTAATTCCAATATTGGATTTTTTATTCTGCAGCCATGCACAAGCTACAACAGCTGCATGCATTTCTACTGTACATGCATGTGGCATCACGGCCCAGTAGCATCGGGTCAATAAAGTGAGACATCTGCATGTGGAATGTTCTGAAAAACACTTATCATTATCAAACAAATACATGTACCTGTTATAGTATACAATAATGCAGAATTACAGAGCTTATGTCATGCATTTTCCTACAGTTTTGCTAAAGTCTTGAAGTTGACACAGGTTGGTCCCAGACCAATAATAAATAAATATGCTGGTGGTCCAGGACCAAAACTGATTGTGTCTTTTTAAGCTAGGTTACCATGCTGATTGTTATTAGATTTGATCAATTAGCAAAAGTTTTAGTCTCAGTCAAAATGACAGCATGAGAAATAGGATTGTTTCCTTTATTTTTGCGTGATTGGAGATATGTGGTCTTTGTTACCTAAAAGAATTTAGGATTTATTTTTCATGATGGTGGGACCCAGGGAATATTGGTATCAATTTATATCGGTATTGGAAATAGACTATATCGGTGTATTGGATATTGGAAATTTTTTTACAACAAATTAACTTTGACAGCTACATGCAAACAGATCAACAAATAAAACATTCGTTTCCTATTGGAAACAAAGGAATTAAACAGCAATACTGGGTCCAACACACCTGAGGAGCAATTTCAACAGAAATAAGCGTTTTTGCTAGATGGACTTAGTGGCTTATTGTGTTAAAATGTTATACAGAAAAATAAAATCCAGAAATGGAACCCAGATAGTTTTGTATTTGGAAGTGGAGGTCCTAATTAAATGTTTCCTTTAAACTGCTTTCACATCTCTGTGGTTCAAGCTAGCTAAGGACCACATGAAAAGTGATGCTGGAATCCATGATCCATCTTCTTCTGTTGCATCAGGTCCAGCAGGATCGTCTGCCGGAGGTGTTCCCAGTGGTCTCAACATGTTTACATACAACAGTTATTTTTACACTTGCCTAAACAGCTAGCATCACACCATGTGCACAGCCACCTGGATTATTAGGTAGGCCAGTAAAGTTTAACTCCTATTGACTGCTAAAGACAGGAAAAATCCCATCAGCTCATGTGATTTGCCACAGTGTGAGCTTAATCTAAATGCTGGGGGCTAATAACAACTTCATATGGAAAGTTACTAGATAAGATTCTGCAATAATGAAAACCACCTGTAATAAAAGCAGTCTAATCATCTAAACCTTTGTCTAACCCAGCAGAAGCATTTCACCTTGCATCAGTAGGAAAGGAGGCTCACCGACGTCCATGTTTCAGACTCTTTTCTGATTGGCTTGTTAATTTCTCCACAGGTAGAAACCATTATGCTCTGCGGCTCCCTGTCAGCACCAGGGAAAGTCCATTCCCTGCTCCACTGACCTGAAGCCTCCTGATGTCTGATTATCACACATGAGATAACAATCTATACGGAGCATTCCAGGGTTCTTAGAGAACCCATCCACTGGATCCAGTCTGCTGAACTAATCACTGCCTTGGTTCTGTTGGAGCTTTAGTTGTTCCACGCATATTTTCTCTATTTGGACTAAACTTAACTTTTAGCAATGACCTTGTTCACCTTTGAGTCTCTAGATGTGCCCTCAAACACTCAAAACTACTTAGGTCCCTGAGTAGACCCCCCACCCACACCCCTGCTGGTACAAGCAGGAGGTGTGTGTGATTTTTCTCCCCCCACCAGGTTCGGGTCATGCTTCCTGAGTGCTTGTACACGGTGCGTGTGCACAATAAAAGCTTCCACATACAAACGCTCCATCATTCGCTCCACGCAGGTCTACATGAAAGGTTTCGGTGCAGTTCAGAGGTCGGTGAGGTCACCCGCACCCTTCCCACACAGGACATCATCGGTCAATTCAATCACAACTCAACAAGCTGATGGTGTGCACCAGATTGACAGAACGCTCCTAATGGCTGGGGTCCATACGGACATCCTCTGTCCTCACATGCAGATACACACTCAGCCAGACCCGTTTGATCTGTCACTGTGCGTCTCTGGCTGCAGGATTAAAAAAAAATCTGTCTAGTGCAGCTTCAGTGAAACTTGAAAGGCACTGCTTTGCCTCTGAGAGAAGAATGACTCTCCTTCGCTCCATTGTGGCGTTAAGCTTTGAAGGGGCCCACAACAAAGAAGTTAAATAGATACGTATACATTTTTTTTTCAATTGCTTATTTTCTCTGGTTGTTTGAATGGCTCTTTAAAGAGCAATCCCCTAGACGCAGAATAATTCTCCTCTTCCTGTTTCTCTTACTAAGCAATTAGCTGCCGTCAGCAAAGACACAGCTGCATTGTGGGTTCTTCAGAGATAACCAAATGAAACTGATGAATGGAAAAAGAGGGTGTTTTTATGAAAAATGCAAATGAATCAGTTAGAAACAACTACTTGTTATAAATTTCATGGTAAATCATTAATGCTGATTGGAGGCATCAGGGGATGCCCGATGCGTTGTAAAGCCCTCATGGATTTGACCTCAGTTTTGCCCTTTGACCCCTACATTCAGCTCTCAAATGTTGGATCAAAGATTTTTCCTTTTCACAGCATCTCTAGTGCCTCTTTAATGTTGGAACAGTTATAAATGAATTGATCAGTCCCCTTGGAAGGTGTATGTGGGACTGAGATAAGGGTTGGGCATTTCCTGGCAATGGACCAAACACAAGAAGCATCACTGAGTTTATTATATTAGCCATGAGGAGGGTGTGTGTATTATTGTGGTTTAGAAACACCTGTAGTCACAAGGAAAGGACTGTGACTCCTGAATGTTTCTCAGTATTTACCTTCCTCCTACACCAGCGTTCTTATTGACCTTTCAGTTTAATAACCAGAGACGTCACAGGGGACGCTGTCAAACCTGCCCCTGTAAGCTTATTGCAGTCCCTCACTCATAATCGGCAGCTTGTCATCAGCAGATGCAATCAGTCACTCTCCTCTCCTGTGTGGGTTGTTTTCTGTAAACATTTGAAAAGTTTTAGCAAAAGAAAAAGTGCATCTATTCCCATGGCTTGATATATAATCATTCTGTTTATTAGGGACCTGCTGAGAGCCAAGAGGCAGTTATTGATGAAGTCTGGAAGACGGGGAAACTTTGTCCAAAGTTTAAGTGTTTGAGGGAAAGTTTGCTTCCACCTGATAGTAACGGTTTGAAGGTGGTGGTGGATGCTTTCTTTCTTTTTCATCTTGGTGCAGACTTTGAGGACATGTTGGGGTGTTGAGGGAACTTTGAATCAATCCAAAATGCTTTGATAAAAGTAAAAAATGTGTTTGAATATTATATATATATATATATATATATATATATATATATATATATATATATATATATATAAACACAATCTAAAGTTCTCAATCAAATTAAATCCTTTAGGAGATCTTTGAACAGACTAGTTTTTGAGCAGTAGAGCACTTTTCAGTTCAATTGTAATGTTGGTTTTTACTTATCAGAACTCCTCTAATCAAACCCTGTTGGTGGCTCTGAGATCCAGACTGAAAACCAGAGGTGCTAGAGCCTTATGTGGAACAGTCTGCCTCTGAATGTGGGAGCTGCTCAGACCTGTGTAAATCTCTGTTGAAGACCCATTTGTATTAACTGGCTTTTAATTCCACCTAAACAGGTGATTTTAACAATTTGTGTAATTGTTTATTGATAGTTAATGCTCTTAATATTTTAAGGGTATTATGTGACTATTTTGTGTGCCTGAGCTGCCATTTTTGTATCATTGACTTCAGTTCTGCTCCTTCAGCGACAGGAGTTGTTTTTATAAACAAAATTTGACTTTGTTGGACTTGACTTCTTCATACCAGTTTGATCCACTTTGGGCAGCGATGACCACAGTCATGTTATCCAAGTCAAGTCTCAGGTCTCTGATTCCTGCCATCTAGGCTCCCTAACAACACTGGACTTCTGTGGGTCCAGTTCTTAGCTTTGGACGTGACAGCTGATCAGCTGCAGTCCACTGATGCAATTCACAAGTTATTGATTATATTTATTAATGCAATTTTCTCAACAACGATAGCGAGAAACTACTCTCTTAACGTAGGTGCTGTATTATAATCAGCACAAGCACATCTTGAAACTGAATGTTTTAAAATCAAAATGCACCTTTTTAAAAACCTGACTCGATTAAACAACAAACAAAAATGAATTCTAGTGCAAAAAAACAACAACAAAAACATCTGGCAGATGTGTTTTAACACATTAATATCTCGGATGTGAGCAGCAAAATATTTTTTTCTATATTAAATATTAAAAAACAAGTTAACATTATTTTGTTGTGTAGTTGTGGTTTTCCCACATGATCAAAGCGAAAAATAGGTTCAGTGTTTGTTGTTGATTTTAACTGCAGTTTTCCTTATAAACAGCAGGGGGCACTGTTAACATAAACCGCAGCAGCAATGGCAGTAGAAGAAGAGTTGCACCTAACATGTGAGTGTAGGACAAACTGGGGTACATGACCCCCAAGTGGGTCTCCACAAGATTCTAGGGGGTCCCCACAATTTAGTGTGTGCCGAGGTTGTGAGATTACTAAGATTATATTTATAAAGATTACATTTATAAAATATCAGTAACAAGTCTGCCTAAGAGTTATAACTCTGTATGTCTGTATAAAGATTCTAATTAATCACTGTAATGTGTGCATGTGGGGTTGGGGGGTCCTGGCTTGACTTGGATGAAGGCACGGGGGTCCTCAGAGGAAAAAGGTTGGGAACCACTGGTCTACTGATCCATTCTTCATACACAAACGTAGGTGCACTTTGTCAAAATTCCTGCTGATTTTTAAAGTGAATGCTGGAAAAAAGGAACCTGCTAACAATGTTTTCATACAACGGGTAAAAGAATCTGATTCAATAGTTTTTTATTACTTGACAAGATTTTTTTGTAACTAAAACATACTTTTCTAAACAAACTGGTGGTTTGAATCTAGCAAACATTATTAGAGAAATTCTTAATGTGATTTTTTTTTATTGTAATTAGTTTAACATTAATCAGGTACAATCATTTTACCATTTGAATATTTTTTTAATGTTTTTTAAAATTAATTTTAATTTTTTTTTACCTTTCTAAAAATTTTTATTTTAGAAACATTTTATTGTGCTTTTGAAGTACCGTGTGATTTTATCTTGAAATGCTAAACAACAAATGTTTCTTCTTCTTCTTCTTCTTCTTCTTCTTCTTCTTCTTCTTCTTCTTCTTCTTCTTCTTCTTCTTCTTCTTCTTCTTCTTCTTCTTCTTCTTCATTTCCTCCTCCTCCTCCCCTGAAATATTTATTTACAAGCTCTCATGTGACTTTTAGTTTGTATCTCTTGCCCGTTTGTGTGAAGGTCCGCGATGCAAGAGAAGTCCACAAATCTTGAATCTATGATGGCCTTTATTCTGACTGGTGCTCACTTCTCACCACAAACTGCTGTCTGAGTTACTGCGCGATATGAAAATTCTGCTGCTTCTGCTCTTCTACTAACCGATCCAGCTGCCAAATGGTCAGATATGCTTTTATGTGCTCTAGCAGGGATATTACAGCATGAGCTCTCCCAGCAGCTCGTACATCAGCTGGTGGCGAGAGCTCATAAAAATGACTCCATCCGCTACTGAAGACCAGAAAACATCTCTCTGTGCCATTCATCTTCAGTTCAATTAGTGAGGAGGAGGGAGCAGGTCTGGTGGCAAGTGCTGCAGACGGGAGGGGGATTTAGCAAATTAAATGTGATATATGAATCCGTTAAACCTGCATTTTGCAAAATAGAGGTTATTTTAAAAGACATGTTTACAGTTCAGCTCACTTAGAACTTAGTGAAATTCATGAACTGCAAAGAAATGACCACAACCTGAAGTTTTCAGTGCACAGTTCACACACCGAAGCCTCACAGGGAGTTACTGTTGGCCATGAATTATTTATAGTCCCCGTTGCTTGTTGCTCTCTTTCTCCCCGCCTTTTGTGGGCCGACTTCAGTTCTTCTGGTGCTTTCAAAAAGCCGGCAGCCTCGACCTTATCTCCCCCTCTCTGAATTAATAGCCTTTGTATTGCAGGGTGGAGGGGGGAATGATGGAGGGAAGGGAGGCGAGGTTAGTGCTTGGCATGGTGGAAGCGACTGCTGCAGCGCAGATGGATGGAGAGGTGAATTTGGTGTCAGGTAGTCATGGTAACCTACCAGAGGAGGATCATCACTGGATTGTTAAGAGAGTTTTGAGACATGTTTTACTTTTTCACAATTTATTTTGTCTTTCAGCATAATGGGGTGAATATGTCACTGTTTTATAATGGCATTATTTACAAATGTTCATATGACACACACACACACACACACACACACACACACACACACACACACACACACACACATCCTGATAAGGTTGGAGGAAAAGCAGGACCAAAAACAGACGAGCGAGTGGAGGAAGAGGCAGCAGGTGTGTGTCTGATAATGACCAGGTGGAGGTGGCTGGGCTCTGTTTCCCTTCATCGCTCCACTGAGTCCTGGAGGGTGAAAGAAGGGAAGGGAAAGGAAAGAGAGGTGGCAGGAGGTGAGAGGATCCAAGAGTCTGGGGAAGTGTTACAGAGATAGGGGAGTTATTTTATCAGCCACTGCCTCCATCTCTGCTGCCCTCGCTGTCGTTTCCTCCACCTGGGCTCCTGTTAAAGCCAGGCTCCTCCGCCAGGTCTGTGATTGGACAGCTGGGGAACGGAGAGGAACACCAACCTGCGACAGCATCATGCTGAACCACCTTCATTTGAACTATTAGAGATTGTTTTCAGGCTAGATCTTATTTCTGAGTTTAACACACCCACACAGTCATACAGGTGTTGAGTTCAAACTGTTCATCATTCTAAGGGCTGTAGAATATACGGATGCTCATATCCAATCACAAATATTAAATCAGGATCCTAATCATGGTATTTTATTTGTGTCGGACTAACCACACTCAGCTCCTGATCTCTATTGTTGACCTACTTTCTATGTTTTACATCTGCAACTTTTTGATGGCTGTCTTTCATCCAGTAGAATCCTCTTGTTAGGAGCAGGACATGGGCGACTAGCAATAAATGACAGTGTTGTGAGCACCATGTTTTGAATCTCAAAATTAGACAAAATACTGTGTTTTAGCATGAATCAGAAGTCAGATTAGCTGTGGAATAGCACGAGCATGTTTGAAGTGGGAATTGCATAACAAAACAGATTGGAGATCAGTAAGGAGTGTTCAAAAATAAACAAGACTGATGATATTAAAGAGGACGTTCATTGAGAAACATCTAATACTTGTTCTTTTTGTAAAACAATTCCGAGTTTAACATGCAGGATGAATGTGAAATAGGTCTTCTACCCTATTTCCTGCATTAGCCAGCAATAGAAAATACATGGGGAAACGCTCGGGTCAGAAAAAGCCACACAGATCTATGTCACACCTTAAATTAGCATTCATGGAGTCACCCATCTTGGCTTGTTACTGCACAAGGCTGTGGTGATTTAGCGTCCAGGAGACAGCAGAGCTCGTCTCGACTAGTAGTGGCTAACCGTTAGCACAACATGACAGAACAGATTTGGGTTTGTGTTATTTGTGGAGATAAAACACCACTGCATTTTTTTTACCCAAGAAAGAAGAGTGAACGAAGCCAGCAGAAGAGTCACATTGCTGTTAGCCAATCAGAGGTGAGATGATTGCACATCGCGAATAATAATGAGTAAGACTCCAAATCCTGCAGTTCTCCTCTGGCTAACTTCTACTTCCTGAAAAAGGAGCACAAGAGCTTTTTCCACAGAAAACTACTCAGGCACTCAGTCTTGCAGATTTATTGAAATAATGGAGAATGTTCACTTGAAGACATCTGTTGTTTGATGAACTGTCTCCATCCACTGTGATCCTCTAGAGCCTGATCCTTGAGGGCTGCAATCCAGCATGTTTTAGTTGTTTTCCTGCTTAAACACGTCTGTTTTTAATCAACAGGCTGAACAGGAGATTCAACCATTGAATCGAGTGTGTTGTAGCAGAGAAACATGCTGGATTGCAGCCCAGGAGGACCGGAGTTTGAGACCCCTACTCTAGAGATATGCACATGCATTGACTTTAATAACTTTTTGAACTTATGGTCTGTTTTTCTGCAACTGTGTGCTGCAAAAAACGTTCATAATCATGATCAGGACATGCTTCTAAATGGCTCTGAAACAACTGTCTTTCTGGTCCATTGCTGGTTTTGGCTCCTCTTGGTCCCTCCATCCCATAATATAATGACACTTCTTAAGCTAGAACTGGACAACCTTTCACTGATGAGACTTTATTTTTAGGGCTGACATGTAGACTACATTCTGACATCTAGTGATGACAAACATCATCTTAAAGTGACACGATAAACTATGATTTTATAGATCACATGCTGTTTTTCCATTAGTCCTGATGTGTTCTGACATCTGAAATTGGTTTTGTTGGGATGCTGTTAGGGGCTTCTGGAGCTGTAATTGTATTAAAAACTTATTTTTAATCATCAGGGAATGCATATTTTTAGAGCAGCTTATTGTTATTGATAGACCTGTCCTCTCAATGAAACAATACCTTGATTTTAATTCAGTGTGCCTGATTTGTTGTGTTGAGCTGTAACTTTGTGGGTTTTATGGAGGGTGAGAGTAGTAGAGGCTGAAAAAGAGCAGAACTCTGCAGCGAGGCTCCTAACTGGAGCAAACAGAAGAGCTCACATCACTCCTATCCTGATGTCTCTGCACTGGTTACCCATTAACTTTAGAATTCAATTTAGGATCCTTACTAGAACTTTCAGGGCTCTACATGGCCAAGCTCCTCCTTATGTTACTGAACTGTTAAAGCCTTATGCTCCAACCCTCAGGTCCACAAACCAGAACCTCCTAGAAGTTCCAAAGACCAGATATAAAAGTCGAGGTGATTGCTCTTTCCAGGCTGTTGCACCCCGACTTTATCCTTACGTGTTACTGACAGTCTGGTCACCTTTAGAAAGCAGCTGAAGACCCTTTTGTTTAAAACTGCTTTTACTTAAATCTTTTATGTTTTATTTGTTTTTTTTAACTAGTACTTATAATAATCTTCCATTTGTTTTATCATTTTTATAATTTTATGACTTTCTGTTTTTTGATTTTTAATGATTTTATGATATTCTGTTGTTTTGTTTTAAGATCATTTTATGATGACTATCTTGTGTTTTGTTGATCTTTGTGAAGCACTTTGTGATTCTTTGTCTGTGATAAGTGCTATACAAATAAAATTTACTTACTTACCTTAGACATGGTTCATTTCTCCATTAGGTCCAGGTCACCGACTCCGTGGAACCAAACATGCACACACACACACCCTGTTGGACTGTGGTGTGACCACCATCTTAAAATAAAATGGATCAATCAATCCAAGGTGTTTGTTCAATAAAATCAGTGTGGTTTGTTTTTAGTCACCAAAGGGTGTTTAAGTCACACCAACACATGCACACTGATACTCTTGAGTCATTTATATTTTAGCTTTTAACTGATTTCTAAGCTAAACATGAGGTTGGCTTGCTAATATATAAATACGTGCATTTTCCCATCAGCTCAACTAACAAAAAGAGGAAGATTTCCTCAGTCATACAGCAGTCAAACTCAACAGACTGAAGCTTGATAATAACACAAAGATGCACTAAATTTTTACTAAGGTCATCATTTCTTGAAGGACTTTTTGATTAGTCTAGAGCAGGGGTCGGCAACCCAAAATGTTCAAAGAGCCATATTGGACCAAAAAAACAAAAAACCAAATCTGTCTGGAGCCGCAAAAAATGAAAAGCCTTTTATGAAGGCAACACAGGTTGTAAGTGTATATTAGCTATATTAGCCTATTATCAAAATGACTAAGTAGGCTACAAATACATAATGAGCATTCATGATTAAATGTTTATTTCCTGCAGCGCATCCTGGAGAGAACAACACACCAAGTGACTCTGCTGTACGATATTTGGTGGTTTACGTTTTAACTTCCATTACAATATTAATCAGTGGGATTAATTTGATCATTTCTTCTTGAGCCCATCACAGCTCACATACCTGCATAACAGCGCTGTCTGTCTGATATCGATCACATCACACAACTCATCACAGGTAGTTGAGTACGCTGGAGCTGAATTAATGTATTTGATTTGCTGATTGGTGACGTCTGCTGTCGTTTTAATGGTCCTTGTCTTTGTGGAGAGAGGAATGTCTTTAACTTTCTGTGTTATCTCGGTTTTGTTTTTGAAGTCTGAAATAGGTGCTCTGATATTTTAATGAATGAATCCTTCATGTAATCACCATCCATGAACAGTTTTCCATGCTTTTATCTCTCAGGTTGCAACAAAACCTGCAGCAGTAGTGGAGTTTGGAGATGTAATCCACTTCTTAAATCTACTTTTATAACCTGACACACGGGAGGCGACATGCAGCAAAAGCCAGCGACGCCTCCAGGGTGAATAGCGAGTCTTCTGTTGTTTTGATTGGCCGTCAGATTGAAGGGAATTTTGGGTTATTAAAGCAGCTCCGAGTTGAAAAAGCGGTAGATGTGAAGTCTCACAAGGTTTTGCTAGAGTTAAGTGAAGTCTTGTAAAGCTCTGGGACATCAGACATGGCAAATAATAACTTTTTCCTCCATGTTTACCCGGAGATGTACTGAGAAGCATCCTGTCCGCTCATTGGTCAGTCAATGAAACCTCCACTGATTGGTCCTTGTCCTTGTCCGAGCGACAGCGGTGAAAAGTTGAAGTTTTTCCAGGTAATCCTTCCGCGTCGACGATGAAAGCAAATAATTTGGTCCATTCTTCCTTGAATCCTCTGTTCTCATCAGCTATCTTTCTCTTTTTCCCTTTGGGATCCACGGCCCTGACACACCCGCCGGTTTGTTTACATCCATCCATCTGCCTGGCACGGCGTCGCCATATATCTGTGGGTGCCACGCTGAAACGTGTGTCGCAGGCTATGACGCAAATTTTGTTGACAGAAATGTTAAAATTTAGTATTTATTATGCACATTTTTACAGCATTGGAAAACGTTAAGAATGTTTGTCCTCCTACAGAAACCATATTAAAACAAAAAATATATCCCCCATCCATTTTCATACATTTGTGAAGAAGCTCCAGCGAGCCACTAGGGGTCGCTAAAAGAGCCGCATGTTCCCGACCCCTGGTCTAGAGGTTATTGACAGTGATTGGTTCCTCTCTTGGCCTGATAGAGCGCTCCTCTGTGTTTTAGACACCTCTGGTCTGCTTCACTTGTGATACGTTTCCTTTTTAATTACATGCGTTTGAGGCAAACGCAACAAAATGTCCTGTTTCTTAAATGTGTTACATCAACATAGAAACAAAAATACCAATATCTTGTTAGAAAAGAAAAAACAAAAAATGGCTAAGTTAAAAAAAACGGTTTTAAAAGTGTTCATTTTTAAACTAAATATAAATATCCATTTATGCTACTTTTCATGGTGGAAACTTTTGGGGCTATGTTTATTTATTTGTTTATTCATGTATTTGTTTATTTATCATGGCAGCACCACATGCTGGTAAATTCATAGCGCTGTGGTCTTGTAGTATGAAGGTTCTGGGTTTGACTCTCAGTGTGGAGCTTCCATGTTTACATGCTTTTCCTCCTACAGGCCAAAAGCATGCAGGTTAGGTTGTTGGGCATCTTTAAATTGTCACAAGGTGTCACTGAGTGTTTGACTGGTAGCTCAGCGGTGTGTAGCCCTGTGATGGGCCGGTGACCTGTCCAGGGTATATTCCACCTTTCCACCACTCAAATAGGTTTAAAAGTGTGTGAGGTCAAAGGTTACACCGACAGAAACAGACTAATTCCAGGCTTTCCACAGGAAGCAGCAAATAGCCACCGTTATAGTAAATAAGTGTTTCCACCGGCTGCAAAGCGCAGCACTTTGGACACATCCAAGAAATGTTGTTTGCTCCACTTAAGTTATGCTTTTGTTCTATGTTTTACGTGCTACACTTCCAGAATGGTCAATCAAAGCAGTACAGATCCAGCCAGACAGGAAATCAGACAACCAGTAACTTTCAAAATAAAAGTCACATGCAGATTTCTAGTTGCTTAACTGGTAAAAATGTTAGATTAAAATATATATATATATTCATGCATGTAATTTTACATTTGCTAATACTTTATCAACCTAATGATTTTTGACCTTTATACTAATATTTATGAAACACACTTAAAACAACATTCTGCAACTTTTACGCCTTAAAATTATGCCTTTTTGTAAAGTTTTTGCATCATAGTATTTGGGGGGTCCCACGTCTGTTTACTGCATTATACAGTTTTTGAGCTTCGGGTAGCTGCCGGGTACTGACTGGGTGTTGTTTTACAGCAATATATGGCAAGCTAAAGGGATAAAAAAAAGCGGGCGTTCTAAACGCGCGTTATGTCCGCCAAAATGCGCATCCTGAATGCGTGTTTTGATGCCAAAGGGGGCAAAAACTCACGTGTTCTAAAAGCGAGCATTATGTCCGCCAAAACGCGTGTCTTGAACGAGCGTTTTGGTGGACATAATGCGAATTTAGAACGCACATTTTTTTAACCCCTTTGGCTTGCCATAATTTTATAACGTAGACTCGCGGTTTAGCAGTAGATTCACCAAAGAAAGCTAGAAATCCCTTATCAGAGGAAAGAGCAAAGACCAGAGTTATTATTGGGCAGTCTTTTCCTCGCTGGAGAGCTCTTTTAGAAAGAAAGGCATGAACTACGGACTCTAACCTAGCCGTGCTGCTAATGGCTAGGTAAGTAATAAATGATTTCACCAGGGTTATTGTGTTTGGTTGGGCATAAAGTTGTTATACACTCCTGATAAAACTATTTATTCAATGTGTGGAGGTGGAAAAGTTTGTTTTCGTTGTTTTGCCTGACATTAGGAATGTAAACATGCCTCTTATGCCCGAGAGAGAGATTTAATGTTACGACAGTGACGTTACACAGCAAGCCTCTAGAGGGCGACAGAGACTATATAACTGCAAAGTTGCGGAATGCTGCTTTAATAAAACAAGACAAAAAAAAAAGACAAAACGTCCTTCGAAGTAAAACTTTTAAACTTGAAACACTGGTGTCCTGAGACTTTTTGGTGAAAGAGTTTTTGCTTAGACTGCAGGAAGAATTTTCCTGACAAAAAGCAAAATACATCATTAGCTGTGAAAACTCCATGGCCGAGGTAAACAGAACACCCATTTGGATTCATACTGCCATCCTTCTTCGTGTTTGTTATTGCGTGAACTGCCAAAATCACGGGTAAACTTGCAATTCTTTGGTGATTTTGCTACCTGGCGGGACCAGCTGCATGGAACGCTTTTGCTTCTGTTTCATTTATAAAATGCTTCTGGTGGTAAGGGATGCAACGCTGAGGTCACGGGGGAAATGCCTCTATTACATAACGTGCTGCTTAGGCAACTGGTGAAAAGCTCCAGTAAGAATAGATGTTGCCACCAAAAAAGAGAACAATAAAACACTAAATGTTGCATTTTTAAAAATTCATGTTTAAAAGAACACTCAGAAGAGTCAGTCCACAGGCAGCCCAATTAATATATCATGAGATTATTGTTGAAAGATATTTGTCAAAAATATTTGAAAGGAAGTCAATTTTTACAAGGAATCAAAAATAAGCAAATGTTAAACTAACCAGTTCTTCGCATGTTTGTAGACGATGTGATGTTGTACATAACAGATGTACTGTAGGTAGCATACTGGGACCATCTGCTTGGTGCCAGGCCCTTAAATTACACAGTAACTAAATCAGAATGGCTCTCTGGTAAAAATCGTTTCCTCTCATAGTGTTCAGAATGTTCAAGGATAAAACAAATAACATTCCTATCCACTGTGATGTAAATCTTAATCTAAAACTTTTGATACTTTTGAAGCATCGCTAACACAAATTCTGATGGGACCTATGTTACGCAAGAGAATCCATTTTGAACTCACAAGTGCCAAATAAATTCACCAGAAAAGTTTATGTAAGCTGCAGAAATGAAAGCAGATGAAGTGTGTAAGAAGATGAGTGAAAAACTTGGCTTTGTTTTTTTTGTCAGTGCCTTGTTTTCTATTTTCCCAGGGTGGGACACGCTGGTGTCACACTGTCTGACAACTCAGTGCTATCTGCCTTGATTGTTTTGCTGTTTGGCAGATACGATGTGTCTCCCTCCCTACAGACCCCCCAAACCACCACCACCACACACACACACACACAGTCCTTTTCGATAAAGTTTGTTTTGTATGCTTTCATTCAGGGGAGAATAAGAGGAAAAAGAGAATAAAATGCTTGCCAGACTCATTCTGAAAAAAGTTTTTGTCTCTGCAGAAGAGACAAGAACAAGTTTGCGACTGAAGAAGTGAAGGAAGAGTGAAAAATACAGCTTGGTGATGGATGGTACGGCACAGGCAATTACAGACAACACACCAGACACTGTGCAGAGCAAGGATCTCGCTCTAAACACTCACACACACACACACACACACACACACACACACACACACACACACACACACACACACACACACACACACACACACACACACACACACACACACACACACACACACACCAATTTATGCACGCCAGTTCAAGACACTGGCAATGAGAGATAATCTGGAGTTCTTTTTGGAAAAGTTGATATATTCCAGCTAAAATCCATTTAAGGCTTCCTGTTTGGCATACTGATAAACATGCTGTACAGATATTGTGCATGCGCACACACACACACACACACACACGCACGCACAAATCACCTCCAAAAAAATGTATTCCACTGGCGAAAATAAACAAGCTGCAGCCAAATAAGCAGCACTTGTCGTACCAGCATACGAAAAGCGGCTACCTTATCGTTCCAGGTTCTATTACACACACCTAAACACACACTCATTCAAATACACACACGTGTACACACTCGGGTATTTGAGGAAAGGTGGCATCCACTCTATTGGTTTTCGAAGGTGTTCCTGAACTGCAGAAGGGAGAGGCTCTAATGCAAAGAGACAGATTCAGGTCAGTCACTCACAGCTGGGATGAACACAGGGAGAGAAGGAAAAAGTGCATATTGAAGTGTGTGGGATGGGGTGAAAGATGACAAGAAGAGGGAGAGTCCAAGGAGGCAGGAGTGTCTCGAGTCCTGCAGGAAGATGAAATATATGTGAGAAAGCTGTGCACACAGAATGAAAAGAAAAAAGATAAGGCAATTGAGAGAAGGGGTGGGGGTGGGGGGTAGCAGGATACAAATGGAGAAGGTGTTAGAGAGGGCCAGCAGTGCTGGAGGAAGAAGAGGAAGAAAGTGTAGGGAGATGGTAATTGACGTAAAAAGAAAGTGACAAGCGAAAAGATGAGTACGTAGGGAGGAGAAGAGTCGGAGAGGAGGAGAGAATTACTATTGAATGAGGAGCGTGGGGCTAAAAAACAGCTCTGGAAGGCAGAAGGCGATGCAGAGGAGAGAAGAAGAGAGCACGCTGTCAGACAGAGCGACACTTGATATACACGACTCAGCAACATTTTAAATCATTGAACAAAACAGCCTTGTGTAATGACAAGAGATTGTACTCCGCTGGCACATAATTGATGGAGCAGGGTCACACCCTTTTCTAAAGATAAACGGTGGCGTCCGTTTGCTTCGTCTTTTACTCTCATCTGACACAAGATTAAAGCTACAATATGCAACTTTTTCATATTTATAAATCATTTTCTTGAGCCAGTTTGTGCTTAAATGACCTTTTACAGGGTTAATGAAATGTCACTCAGACCCCCACCGCCCTCTCTGGCCAGAATATCGCACTTGCAACTTCAGAGTGCCGGTCCGGTCCCTGTTGGGACTTAGTAAAGTGGAGCTGACATGCCTGGTGCTGCAGTCTGCTTCCAGCACGTTTTAGATCATGAACACAGCTGATTTGTTTGATTTAGTGATGAACCGCTCCTGTAGACACTAATGAAGGCTGAGGAGACATTTTAGCAGTTAGGTTATAAAGACGAACGCACAGCGAGGAGATAAGTTTCACATTTGCTTTCACTAATGGACACTAGGGGGTGCTAAAAGCAAGCCAAAACTGCCAAGTGTGCCTTTAAAACCACAGAGAGATAAAGACTTGTTCTACTGCTTGGTTCAGACTTTACATGTTACCCAAACATGGCTGCAGAATAACTAATAGAACTTTTACTCCTTCAACAACACAATGTTAACAAAGTTACTCTAACCAGTCCAGTGTAAGTGCTGATTTAGAGCAAAGAAACCACTCCTCCACATCAACACTTCGTCTCAAAATGTTATGTTGCTGGACTCTGCTCTAATATTGCTGGAGTTTTAACACAGATGTTTGTGTGACAAAAGTCCTTTCAGAATAGCTCTTGTGGGCATCTGGAACTTACCTGGAACTCCTCTCAGCATCCACAAGTTGCCAAATCCAAGACGCGTGAGACAACTTTGGACAGAGATACGATGGTGACTCATCAGAGACTGAAGACAGAGAAGAGAATCTGTTATTCAAAGCATGAAATAACTGCTCAGAAACTGAACTGCAAACCAATAAAGACATAATTTGCAGCTAAATTGAGACAAGGAAATTAGCATAAATGTGCCACAGATGTTGCAATTTAATCGCAGTTTTGATGTGTACAAAATGTAATCAACATTACAACAGATAGACTGATATATCGGGTCAATATTTACCATATTTTAACATCGGCATTGGCTGTATACCTCTTGAGTAGGGTCAATAAAAAAACCAGGCACATCCTTGTGTTGCCTGGTGCATAAAAACAACTGGCATTCCTTTTTATTTACCTGTTTTAGATTTAATACTTGGTCAGTTCATTGATGTGTATGATTGATGTTAGTTAAACGGCAGATTTTTATACTGAACAGTGCACAAAATTAAGATTTAACAGTTGGTTAAACTCAGAGTTCAAAAACTGATTCAAGTTCACAAATGTACCTCCACTGTTATTATTATACTGGGCGACGGTGGCAGAGGAGTTAAGTGCCTGTCTCATAACCGGAGGGTTGCAGGTTTGATCCTGTTGCAGTCGTTGTGTCCTTGAGGAAGACATATCACCCTCTGTGCCTACCGTCGGAGGGACCGGTGGTGCCTGTGTACAACAGCCTCGCTTCTGTTGGTGCACCCCAGGACAGCTGTGGCTATGTTGTAGCTTACATCATAAGCACATGTGTGTGAATGGGTGAATGACTGGTTGTGTTGTGAAGCACCTTGTGTGTGTGTGTGTGTGTGTGTGTGTGTGTGTGTGTGTGTGTGTGTGTGTGTGTGTGTGGTGGTGGGGGGGGGGGTAGAACTCTAGATGGCGCTATATAAATTCAAGCTACTTACCATTTACCATTAGAGACATTTTAGCAGGCGAATACAGCGGAAAACGTCTAGACATCAGCCATAGAAATTGGCCCAAAAATCAGCACATATCCTCTAGACCAGGGGTTCCCAAACTTTTTTCTTTGAGGACCCCCTTGCCCGTGTCCAAGACAAGCCAGGACCCCCAGGCCCCAACTCCTACATGCATAAACACATTAAATGTGACCATTTACAAACTTTATACAGACATACAGAGTTATAACTTTTATATAAAGTTCTGATTATACTGTAGGGTGTGTTATTGGGATTTTATAAATGTAATTTTTACAAGTAAATTCTTGCTAACCTCACAACCTCAGCAAAGACAAAATTGTGGGGACCCCCTGCAATCTTGTGGGGACCCCCTTGGGGGTCCTAACCCCCAGTTTGGGAACCCCTGCTCTAGACCTCTAGATTTCAGCATTGGCGTTAAAAAAAAAAACATATCAGTCAATTTCTAGTCAGAAACCTTTACAAAATTTCAATGATTTTTGTGTCCCAACCAGTTCCCAACAGTTGCAGCATAGCTAGTAACTAGACAGTGACATAATACAGAAACTGAAGCTGGATTAAGAAGAGCACCACCCTTGATCCCCACCCCAACATGAACTGGTCTCAGCCTCACTCCCTCCATGGTAAGGAGCGAGACCGACTGGCTGACAATAGAGATGAGTTAAAGTAAAAAAAAAAAAAAAAATCCTTTTTTGCATTTCAATAATGAATTGAACAGATGACTGTACACACACACACACACACACACACACACACACACAGCGCTAAATCTGCTCTCTGCTTACAGGCGTGATTAAACACAATGCAGACTTCATCAGGACCCACTCAAAAGTGTTAAACACGAAGCTTGAATGTCTCAGTAGGTATCAAGAACTTGGATGAATGCAGTCAAAAGCAGAGAGAGCATTTTAGAGTGGTAGAGGCATGCAGGGGCACTGTTACCATGGTAACTCGTGCCTTTTTGAGCTTTCTGTAAAGTTAACAGGTGTCGAAGTGAAGGGATGCATGTACTCTGCAGCATGGAGAATAATCACACACTTGCTTTTTTAAAATTAAATCCTCGTTAAAGAATGTAACTGATAGGAGGCGATGAACTCTGCAGGAGCAGCAATGGTGCGTCATTTAATCCGAGTCCTTTTTAAACACTTTAGCAACACTAAGTGCTGCAATGCTACTGTTATGCAGCCAGCAACCTCGAGCTCTCAGGTTTTAGTGATCGATTCTGACCTGCAGAACAGCTTGTTACTCTTTTTTTATTATTATTATTGCAGGACGACAGACTATTAAGAATATACAGTCTGGTGGTGAAACAGTTTCCTTCACACATTTGACTGAGAGTAATAAAGGTGATGTTAAGCTAATTGGATGTGAATTTTTTAAACATTCCTCAATAAAAAAAAACATGCATCGAGCTCCTCAAGCAGCAATAAAACCATATTTCACACAACTTTGATGAACAGCTACAGTTGCTACCCAGTCTGTAGGCACTTGTTTCATTTGGATGTGGGATTAATTTATTGTGACAAGAGGTAAGACCATGTTTATTCTCTGAGAGCAAAGACAGTTGATTGGTTCTGCAGTCGGTCGTGTTTGTCACATCTTTGCTTCCCTGCACTGATTTATAATGAACGGATCCTTCCATGATACATTTAAAACATAACATTAAGGTAAGCAGAGTCAATGTTTTTATTCCATGTATCTGCAGAATTAGAGCACTCTTCTTTTTAAAGATAATAAATGCAAACAATCAGAAAGGAAGTTATTCATTAAACAGACATCATCACCACTTAGACTAGAAACAGAAGGAAACAAGTTTGTATTTCTAAGAATACTAATTACATGTTTGCTATTAAACTTAAGAAAACATTATATAGATATGAATTTGAGCGTTTTTAGACAAAAAAATAATCCTATATCCTCACACACACTTTTCACTGACCAGAGTCTGCTTGGATGTGTGTGTTCCTGTCTGTCCGGATGAAAGTGTGACCTCTGGCTTTCAGGAAGACAGCACAGAGTCAGGAGGAAGAAAGGATGGAGGGATGGATGGAGGGTTTGATGAATAGAGCGGTGCTGAGAAAAGTGTCCTGGCAAAAGAGAAGAGGAATGAGGTCATTATCTCTGTCCTCACCTGTGGCCTCAAGTCTACACGCACACACACACACACACACACACACACACACACACACGGACGCACGCACACACACACACACACACACACACCTCCCTTTCTCCACAAACCACCTTTCTTTATCAAACCTTTTTCTGTCTCAGCTCTGAATCCTTTCCCCCCGACTTTGTGAAGATTCCTTGAGTCCTAAACTTTCCTCCTCCCTAACTCAACACTATCTTCCTCTCACAAGTAGATTCAACCATCAAACTCATAACTGTGATTTATGTGCTTCTCAGTTTGCTATTACAACAGCTTTTACCCCGATCCTCTCCCAGACCCATTACGAACACACTTTTCCCTCTTCGCTCCCACCACATCCCTTCCTTAGACCACAGTAGCCTGTAATCACATCCACTGAACCATGATCACCCTTCTCCTCCTCTTCCTCCTCTTTGTCTTCCCTCCCCCACCTCACTTTGGCGAGGAGGGTCATGCCTCTTGAGGCAGCGGAGCAGAGAAATTGCCTGTTATCGAGGGTCGATTTTTCATGCGCTTGTAAATTGCTTTGTATTGACACTCTGTCAGAGTCGGGTCGTCACACCGGCCCGGGCCGCTCGCCACCCCGAGGTCGCGCCGCTGATCTCCAGGTGCTTCCACCGGGACTGTGAGTGGTCAGGGAGGGGAGGGAAGGTGTGGTTGAGACATTTATTTCTATATTGGGAGAGAAACGGGTTTTAATTCTGGGCTGAATATTGCATTTCCAACTGAAGCTTTCGTATCTCTGTACTGGTTTTATAACTCACTTTGATGCCTGTTGCACAATTAAATGTTGAATTTATCAAAGTGCCGCTTTATTCTGAAAATAGCACAAATTACTTTTTTTTTAGCTCATCAGCTTAGAAAAGTTCATGCTTTTATATTTAAACATGTACTGTCACAATAAAAAATTATTTTAGTTTTAAAGTGATTGGCACCTGCTGACCTCCATTAGATCTATAAAGATGCAACATCGTTTAAAGCCTGTTTCTAAATTAGTTAGCTATGGTATTAATAGAAATCTTTGAGCAGAGTTTATCTGATGTGCATCAAACTACCTGCAGCTCTTTAGTCCTTGTTGCATCATCTGATTTTTATCTGTTATTTCTCACCCACCTCAGGTTCTAATCTCACCCGTCTCCCTCATCAATCACATTGTCTCTTATTGTTCATGCACTCTTACCTTACTATTTCTTTCCCACTCATATATTTTCTTTTTATCATGTCCCCTTCAGCAATGTTAAACATGTCTGCACCAAATGTGTTGACTGTTTTGCTCACTAATAAGGTATTTTATGTATTCTCTGACTTTGAGCTACCTGAAATGTGTTCTGCAACTGTTTCTGTGCAAGATTTCTTCGTAGCTTTCCACTCAGAAGCTCCGTATGGATTCACAACACAAGCCATGAATAAAGCTCTGCATCTGTGCATCGCGTGTTGTGTAGGAAGTCTGAGAAGTCACTAGAGATGTCGTAAATCTGAGCTCTGCAAGCTTTACATAAGAGGGAGTCATTTTTACCACAAAAAGTCACGATAAAATGGCATCACAACTTAGTTGTTTGACCTTTCATCTGAACAAACTAAAAGACCTCTAAGGCCTTTGGACAGATGAGACTAGAGGTATTTACCCATAATGCACAGCATCAAAGTTCTCAGCACCAGCACAAACACCAGCTGTCAGCATGGTGGTGGAGGGCTAATGGTTTTGGCTTGCCCAGTTTGAAATCTTTCCTGGAGCCCCTTCAGAGAGCCCAAAGAGCTGCATCTGGCTCCAGAGCCACAGGTTGCACATCCTTCAAAAAAGCTGGTTTCACCAAAACATGTGATCCTGAATATGTTACTCTGAAATGTTTGCAGCTTTCTGTTTTATAAAGCAGGTTAAATATGTTTCAAGCTGACCCAGAACCTTTGTTTTTTAAAGTAAACCCAACAGGTCTGGTATAGTGGAGTGGTCTTCTCTAGTACAACTACTAGGTTTTCCTTTTGTGGAAATAAATGATTGGTGGACTAGTAGAAAACAAATGACTGCAGCCCTGATTGTGTTCCTTTGTTCTTGTTTAAGAACGACAACAAGCACCCACTTCAGATTGTTTCTGATTGCAGATGAAGTCGTTCTGTTGCTGCTTCACCTGCTTTCCAATTACAACTTTTTTTCTGTTTAACATTTCTAAATTCTGCCTCTGAAGAAAAAGTTCCTGTTTGGAAAAAAACACACACGAAAGAACAAAATGATTTTTAAAAACCAACTCGACCACAGAAGAAAAACACCTGTTACAAAGATGTGACAGTAAACCAACATCTACAACACATGCTGGTCTTTTTCATATGCAGCTTACACTGGCAGAAATAGCAGAGGATAATCTTATTGTAACAGTTAGAATCCCCCAGTCTGTCCCTGATGTGCATTATGAAACCATGGCGCTGTCCTTGGTGCTGAAGTTGCAAACAAAAGCAACAACTGAATCTGCTTTTCAGTCCTGTCCTGCAGCCACTCTTAAGCAGACATTAGAACAAAATCTGAGCTTAATAACAAACACGTATGTCTATTATGTATGGAAGCCTTCTGGATAAACTTTATAAGCAGAATTTCACATTCAAAGAGATATGAAACTGGAGCTCTATAAAGTCATTGCATGGAGAGCACGGTTGTAGTCATGATGGAGGCTAAAACACGCTGTTGTGCTTCTTATGATGATGGATGATGGAGTGAGAAAAATGTGGTTTATTGCAAATATCACCAATGCAGTACTCCAGTATAATAACCTTACTGCATGTTTATCTAAAATCTATCTAAATCTATCATAAAATTGAACTTTAGTCCATAATTTACCTCACTCATGTAGGTTTTTTAGAGTAGATTTCTAATTTTACGAGTAAAACTATCTGAATTCTATTTCTCTTGCAGCCATTTGCCTTGATGCTCTATGATAAAGTTTAAAGTTTGATTTGTTCAAAGCTACCTGGCTCACACTGGTGTGTAAAAGTTCTGCAGAGTTGAATAACAACACACTGACGTCAGTTTGACGTCTCACTCTTTACCAGCAGGACACTCTGTCTTTGTCAAACACTCTGAAGATGGTCGAGCTTCCATTGACTCCAGCTATTATAATGCTGCTTGCTGCAGAGCAAGTGTTAAAATAATCTGCTGAGTTTAGATTAGAGAGAAGTTAGATTTGCAGCAAAACTGGAGAAAGGCAAGAGAAAAGAGGGAACTGCATTTCAGCATGTTAGCAACATTTATAACACTCATTCTGATCGTTACTGAAGGAAGTGTACATGATATGCAGGGGCTGATCTCAGCTGGAAGAGGAGCTCCAGAAAAACCACAGTATGATTGGAGGATAATCCGTTTTATAGCATCAGGCTAATTTCATTCTTTTGGTTTGGGGTCATGTGCTCTACAGCAGCAGAAACGTGGGCGTTCTTGTACAATAACAGGATTCATTCACATGACCACAAACAGAGTTTTCTAGTGTACGTATGTCTACATTAGTGGACTGCTTTAAGCGTGGTATTTGGAAGGACAGACTGTGTGTAATCCCTCACAGCTGGTGTGATGGTGGGAGAGTTGGGCGGCTGCTCTGCTGGCAGTAGTTAGAGGTGGGGATTTAAGTTTGACGATCAACCCAGAGTATGAGCAGAAATAACTGTAATTATTTCAGGACTCTGATGAACAATACACAATAGAGAGTAAAAATCTGATTTGGTTGTATGTTGATATTTTATGGCGTATAGGAACACCTACTAAAGCACAGAACATCATAAAGTACCTCTCCTCCAGTATAAAGCTGAACCAAAGACATCAGGTGCTGCATGAGTAGGAGATAGCAGACATATATTCATGTTCCTCTGCAGCCATTGGCGTCAGTGCGGTGCCATGTCTTTGGCAGGCTGTGCCGATGTCTGTGTTTAACACCCACTCTCTTGGTGGGGTGGCGCTGCACTGCGCTGGCACAGATCTCATGCCAAGCTTTTTATCTTTTTTTTTCTCGTGCATTTAGAGAGCAATGAGAAGATGGTTGAAATGGATACAAAGACGCACGAGAAGAAAGAAGGTGTCGAGGAGAGATAGGGAGCTATGAAAGGAATGAAATAATGAAAAGACCATGAGGACATTGAAAGCCTGGTCAGGAAGGAGAAACGGATGCAATGCAAGGAATCCAACAGAGATGAAAAGAGGGGTGGGGGGGTCCAGATGCAAGGAGGAAGAAAAGGTGGAAAGGGAAAGGCAGAAACTGATGAATGAGGAGAGAGAAATACGGAAAGCCTGAGAGACAATCTTTTTTCCTCACATTCTCTCCGATGTAGAGCCAAGCCAGCCCTCCAGGCAGACGCCTCCTCCTCCTCCCTGTTTGCTCCACCTGCTTTCCCTCCTTTTATCCACCCGCTGTCCTCCTCTTCTGTCCTGTATGCCACACAGCTGCATAACCACTCCCTGTGCGTTCCAGCTCATCTGCCAAGAGTCCTCCAATCTGCATCCAGCTCGTCTCAAAGCAAATTAAAATGGCACCGGGCAGAGTGCTCCATGTGAAAATCCACAATTTATTAATCCAGCGAACAAACTGTGGCTTCTGCTGGTGTGAGGACCCATGGATTGTCATAATCACCATTTAATAAATCACATCAGCTTCACACAAAACCCCAAAAAACAAGTCTGTCCTAAATGTTATGACACATAATCATCATTTTCGTTCCAGTAGCATTTAAACAGAGTCACGTTTTTAGTCTTCTTGACATGTAGGGGAAGGGTCAACCTCTTTATCTGGTCTCCATAAAACCTGAGGAACATGTGTGGGTCCTTGTTTGTTGAATGGAGTTGAAGATGAACTGAGCCAGTTGCTAACTCAGCGAGTCTATCTACTAGAGGCTGGGAAGTAAACAAAAGGTCAAACTTAAAGCTTTTTGGAGATTTCAATAGGAAGATTATTAACATATAAACACAATAATCTGAATAGAGTGGAGATTATAAAGCACACGGCTCAAAAAAATAAAGGGAACACAAAAATAAGATGTCATAGATCTGAATGATTATTAAATACTTTGTTTTTTATGTAGTTGAATGTGCTGACAACAAAATCACACAAAAAATTTCAATGAAAATCTGATTTATCAACCCATGGAGGTCTGGATTTGGAGTCACACTCAAAATTAAAGTGGAATAACACACTACAGGCTGATCCAACTTTGATGTAATGTCCTTAAAACAAGTCAAAATGAGGCTCAGTAGTGTGTGTGGGCTCCACGTGCCTGTAAGACCTCCCTACAACGCCTGGGCATGCTCCTGATGAGGTGGTGGATGGTCTCCTGAGGGATCTCCTCCCAGACCTGAACTAAAGCATCCACCAACTCCTGGACAGTCTGTGGTGCAATGTGGCGTTGGTCGATGGAGCGAGACATGATATCCCAGATGTGCTCAATTGGATTCAGGTCTGGGGAACGGGCGGGCCAGTCCATAGCATCAATGCCTTCATCTTGCAGGAACTGCTGACATACTCTAGCCACATGAGGTCTAGCATTGTCTTGGAACCCTGGGCCAACCGCACCAGCATATGGTCTCACAAGGGGCTGAGGATCTCATCTCAGTACCTAATGGCAGTCAGGCTACCTCTGGTGAGCACATGGAGGGCTGTGCGGCCCCCCAAAGAAATGCCACCCCACACCATTACTGACCCACTGCCAAACCGGTCATGCTGGAGAATGTTGCAGGCAGCAGAACGGTCTCCAAGGCGTCTCCAGACTCTGTCACGTCTGTCATGTGCTCAGTGTGAACCTGCTTTCATCTGTGAAGAGCACAGGGCGCCAGTGGTGAATTTGTCAATCTTGGTGCTCTCTTTCAAATGCCAAACGTCCTGCACGGTGTTGGACTGTAAGCACAACCCCCACCTGTGGACGTCGGGACCTCATACCACCCTCATGCAGTCTGTTTCTGACAGTTTGAGCAGACACATGCACATTTGTGGCTGACTGGAGGTCATTTTGCAGGGCTCTGGCAGTGCTCCTCCTGTTCCTCCTTGCACAAAGGCGGAAGTAGCGGTCCTGCTGCTGGGTTGTTGCCCTCCTATGACCTCCTCCGCGTCTCCTGATGTACTGGCCTGTCTCCTGGTAGCGCCTCCATGCTCTGGACACTACACTGACAGACACAGCAAACCTTCTAACCACAGCTTGCATTGATGTGTCATCCTGGATGAGCTGCACTACCTGAGCCACTTGTGTGGATTGTAGACTCTGTCTCATGCTGCCACTAGAGTGAAAGCACCGCCAGCATTCAAAAGTGACCAAAACATCAGCCAGAAAGGAGAGGAACTGAGAAGTGGTCTGTGGTCACCATCTGCAAAACCACTCCTTTATTATGAATGTCTTGCTAATTGCCTATAATTTCCACCTGTTGTCTATTCCATTTGCACAACAAAAGATAGTGTAAAAGTGTGATTGACTTGTGGTTACATCGTGTTGTTTAAGTGTTCCCTTTATTTTTATTCCTGAATACAAGAGAGGTTTTCTCTGGACACAACTGATAATGTGCAGCCTGTTGTTAATGATCAGTCAGTATATGTAACAATCACATTGTCATAGTGCTTAATTAACTTTTAAAAGGCTTTCCAGTAGAATTTGAGACCATTTTCAATTTATTTCTGGCTTTAAACTCCTCAACGCCAAATTTATAAAGCATATTTTAAGCCTTGCAGATATAATGAAGTCTGTACAAATACAAACACAATGCTTCTATTATATACATACAGTCTTGTTTTCAGGGCCTTTTGTCTGAGGATCAATGTTCCTATAGAAACGCTGCCGCTGTGCCACTGAGCAACACACTGATGTAATCTGAAGTCTTAGCCTTGCCTGAACTTTGCAGAAAACCACAGCTCGTCACTGATGAGGAGTGAAACAAACTATTAAAACTTCATCACAAAACACGAACCCACCCCATTTTTTTCTTCTGTTTTTTTAACACTGTCTATAGAGAGCTGGATTTACAAATAGCTGAAAATGCTGCCATGGAGATTACTGCTTAGCCCGCATTATCGGACGCTAAAGACGGGGGAATTTGGGTCTGGAAGTTTAGTAAGAACATTTTACATCATTTCTGAGTAATGAAGCTATTCTAAGTTGTTGTTTTTTTGGTTGAAATTCAAACTGTTATCTCTTGCTGACACTTGGGACTGTAAAACTGCAAACGAGGCTTGTAGGGTCTTTAAATTTACAAAAGTCACATTTGTTTCTGTAATTCCCTTCATGCATACTGTAGGTTGCTGCGCAGAGATAAGGAGCATTAAGCCGCTGGATTGGTGCACTGACGGCTTGTTCAGATTCTGCTGCTAAACCAGTACAGGTAATATACCTTAAATCTGCACAGCAGTCTATCTAATTCAGTTATTTTACACAGAAGTCAATCTGCAGTTGAAACAGATTTAAAGACAAACATGTTCATCCTGGATGAAAAGATTGCTTCATAAAACTGTATATATATGATTCGTTAAAAGAAACACAGATTATATCATGTTGAAATGGAACCGATCTAATTTTATGTGTGTGTGTGTGTGTGTGTGTGTGTGTGTGTGCGTGTGTGTGCGTGTGTGACAGTAGAAAGCTTTTTGAAAGCGGTAAGTGCTGTCGTTACTCTCACTCCATGGTTGTGTCATCTCACATGTCAGCGTTACGTAATGTACGGGTGAATTTTTTAACAGATGTGAGTTAAGAGTCAGAAAACTGAGTCATGATGGAGGACATGACCCACTGAAGGGAAAAGAAACCCTGGAAAGGAAGGAGTAGAAGTAGAAGGGTTAAGAGTCCGTAGATGGGACATTCTTCCTTTGTCTTCTGCAGTTTTATCAAACGTGTCATTTCTGTGAACAAAAACGCAACATCAGCTTCTTTTCTCCACAAAGATTCAGCACACAGAACCACTTGATAGAAAACCAAAAGTAGCCACATCCCTACTGGCAACAATTCTCATGTGTGTAGACCTTAGTCACACATCTGCCTTATGACAGACATCATTTTTGATGTGAGTGGAAGTCTCTAAATATAGACGCTTGCCTTATAAAGGGTTAATGCGAGATATTTCAGATATTCCAGGTTGACAAGCTAATAATGCACTAAGTAACATTAATAAAGGGACCCTTATTGTAAAGTGCTACTAAAGAAACAACTCTCATCTAGAAAATATCTTATTGGTTCAAGTTAAGATTGTTTTATGAATCTACGCCAACCTTTATTGAAAGTGCAAAGTGCATCCAGCAGATATTCTGATATTTCTGCAGGAAACACCTCAGGCTGCACAGGTAGCAACTTTTGCAGCTGCTGTTTATGCTGCTATAGCATCCTCTTAACTAAAACAGGTTATGCAGAACTGATGATGATGGCTTATAAAGTAATGTTTTATGAACCAATGTAAATTCTGGAGATTGAAGTTGTTTTAAGAGTAGAAAACAGTTTTCAATTTGCATTGCTAGCCAGAGTTTTGTTAACAGGTTTTTGCCAATCAGAGCCTCCAGAAACTAAATATCTCAAAGAAAGATTATGATTGTACTGGAAACACAAAATGTCCTGTATGTCCATTTTCGTTAAAGTTTTATTGATCTAGTAGCTCTAAAACTAAAAACCATACTAAAGGCTGTAGATGCTGAGCAATGGTGCTGATGCTGTTTCAGACATTTTCTTTAAAACAGTTCGCCAAAGAAAAGCCTTTAAAGAGGAAAAGATGCTAACTGGATCTTATTTGGCTGCTGAGCCACATATAAGTTAGATGCATCCAATAATGTAATCATAAACTCAATTTGAATATAGGAATGCTTTGATGAAGTTGTTAACACAAACAACAAAGGACGTTTTTGATAATATGGACCATTTTATGCATGGATGAATGTACACAGAGGCGATGAAAGCGGGAGAAGACACAAAATTGTGCAGCTTCTGATGAGCTAGCTCATGTGCTGCGAGCACCCCGCTAGGAACAGCAGGAGAGCCTCACTCGACGGACGTGGGTTCGTTATCCTGCTCACACAAATATACCGAGGTGTCCTCCAGTCAGATTGGTGACTGACCATCTGCTCCATGAGTGTCAAACAACACCAGGGAGGTGTTCCCCAAGGGAGATTAAGATGTTTACAATGTCTTTATGTTGAGAAGAACTAAAAACAATCTTTATAAAATCTCACCCTCTTCCAATTAGTCTTCTACTGTATCTGCTTCTTTCTTTTATTGTCCGACTCCTAAAAATACTTCACAAGTTTAGCTTCATAAAACAACAAACAAAAGGGTTGAAAATCTATAATTTATGGTGTTTGCTGAGAATTCAAACCCAAGAAGTTGTCAAAATTCCCCAGAACATGAGCCGTTTCATCCTCGGAGCATATAGGAGAGTTTGATAACTTGTGATGTTTATACTTTTGAGTAAAAGGAAGCTCAGTAAAGATTCAAGCGAGTTGCTGATTTAGAAAGCCAGCTGGGAGGATGTTATTCGTGTTAAAGTGATAGTTCTGGTCTTTTGAAAGAGGATATGAAAAATCAACATCTAACCTGTTGTAGATAGAAATCGTTGTGACTAGGTTAACAAGCTAACAGCTAGTCAGATTGGGGAAAGATCAAAGTGCTGTCTTCCAAAAACAACTTCAACATTTACACTGCGGTCCTTTTACATTAAACTGGTATTTACACACAGTTTGTTGTTTTTTGTGAGTGTAAATAAAGCTAACATCAGCTGATGTTAAATGCTTCCTGGAGCACTTCCTGCATTAAGTAGCATCACTTTCACCTGGAATATTGATTTTTTTTGTTGTTAAACATGGTTAAAGTTCTCCTAAAATATCTGATGAACGATCTGATTTGTTTTACTTTGCAAGTCTTATTGTAGACGAATCATAGGCTTAATAATCTTTGATAAAATGTTTTATAACTTCTTTTAGCATAAACATTTAGATTCTATGTAAGGGGAAATTACGAAAATAATATTGCTAAAGCTAATGCAAGCTACTCATGTTTTTGTTTTCTTTTAGTTATGTATTTAAAATATTTTGGATGAGAGATGAAATGAACATTGCGCAGAAAAGGAGTTAGCATAATTAAAGATGTGGTTCAGTCATTTAATCAATACATTTGCAGTGGTCTCTATGAATGCCTTGTAAGTCGTACTCTGGGGTAAAAAGCTCAGATGTGCCTGGTTCAGGAAGTACAAATCAGCTGGAGGAGAAAGTAGCTTCAGATGGCAGGATCTGGAGTCTTATTTCCTGATATTTGGACATCTCGTCTCTAATTGGCTAACAGCAATGCGACTCTACCACTGACTCTGTTTGCTCTGCCTTCTCTGTTGCAAGTCAAGATGGGTGAGTCCATAAATGTTAAGTGGCAGTGTGACGTAGATCTGTCAGGCTTTTCTACCGAGTTTCACCATCTATTTTCTATCAGAAGCTAATGCAGGAGATAGGTGTAGGAGACTATTTTCATGTTCAGCCTGCATGAAAAACTCAGAATGACTGATTGTAATCAGAAATAATCATTTAAAAATGTTTTTTCAGTGATCCGCACCTTTAAGCTAGCTGTTTTCATTAAAGTTGTTATAAGACCACTAGCTGTTAGCTCGTCAATCTGGTAAGAATTCATCTGCATTTCCCCAAACTGAGGCCTTTAAAGTAGCTATCTAAAACAGGTTGAACTGAAATGACCTAAAGTTCTTCCTTAGACATCAGGAATGAACTGTGTGTAATCCGGTGATTCCTCAGTAAATCATCTCAGTGTCAGCTCAACCAACCAATGAACACATTCCATTATGAAACACAGATTGAGCACTCAACACACACACACACACACACGCACGCACACACACACACACACACACACACACACACACACACACACACACACACACACACACACACACACACACACACACACACACACACACACACACACATCCTAAAGCTTTATTTATTTATGTTTCATTGTTTATGGATGCAGAGAGACGGGTGCAGAAGGGGCAGGCGAGGTGGTGGGGAACCATGTTTTTGAACAGGTTGCCGATGATCACAGAGTCTTAGGGGCCAGTGTTAATGATTTATTCATGGATCCTTCTGGCCCCTCGCGGCCCCCGGGAATACACCAAACAGATGCAAGGGGGAAAAAAGAGAATGATAAGGAGGAGGATGCAGAGAGGGGAGGAGTGATGTGGGGCAGAGGGGAAACAGTGTTAGGATAGATGGGAAGGAGGAGAGAGGGAGGGGAACGTTTTACATTATTGGACAAGTGCTGAAAACCTCAGACTCAGTCAGGATCATCACCTGATGGTGTCGGTAGTTTATAACCACGCCCCGAATGAAACCACTCTTTGTGAGTAACTTTATATCCAGATGTTCTACTTGGAAGATCACACAATAGTAAGAACTGATGTGTCTGATCATCACTGCCCTGTCATTAGCTTATTAAACCATCATCCAAAAATAGTTACAATCTGTCTCAATAATCACTCCAGACAGGAATGGAAGTATTTCAAACATTGATCAAAACCAATCCTGTTATTTTCTTTCTACTCTTGTCTCAGTGTGAATCAGTGAAGGATTATCAAAAACACTCGTGAAGATATCTGAGCTCAGTTGTATCGAAGACCTTATGATGTTTTTTTTTTCTTTTTTGCATGTTTTTGCTCAAATGCATGTCTCTGAAGCTCCTACTCCACATTACTTCAGCTTGTTTATCCAAGCCATCTGAAATCTCTGCACTAATCAGAGTTGTGTTCAAAGGTAAGATAAGGGCTTGCCAAATCCTTCCAGCGAGAAACTTCACAGCAATTTGCCTCGCGTCGTGTGTTGCTCATGAAAAGATGAATGTCGCAGCCTTGTCTTGATGGAGTGGCAGATATCCACAGAGAATTGCTATCTTTGTTTGTTATTGGAACATCAGATGTCATCGTTTTTAAAAGGCATGTGGCAAATTTAGAATTCCTGAGATGTTTGTTGAGCGATAGAAAATGTCAGATGAAGGATTTGGACTTGAAACTCGGCCCAGCATCTGCATAATTTAGGGTGATGTTGCCCTACTTTTGCAAACTCTTGCTTTTGACCTCCAGTTAAATGCAAGTTGTTGGTAGCAGAGCAACTCCCTCTTCTGGACAGAATCGTGTCTACAATTCCACTTTCCTTCTGCCTTTTAAATGTTTATTGGTGCTTACTTGATAAAAGATGTTCTGTGGTACTTTTTCTCTCTCACATATGTTGGCTTTTCTCACACAAAATATTTTATGCACACAAAATCACTCTCAGAAAAACAGCAACTAGAATAGTGCGCATTGTTTCATTATAAATTATTGAAGGGAGTTTTTTATAGATGGAGTGAAATCAGGCTTTGCTCACACTCCTCACCTCTCCATCACTGCAGCAACTTTGATGTAAATCCTTAAAAGGGCAGAGACTGGCGTGTAAGCTGTGCATCGCCATGGCAATGCAGACTAAAAGAAATCCATTTTCATAGACAGGCGCTGCCGATTGTGCAACGCATTTTATATCACGAGACTGTAGAGCCAAGGGGAGAACCAAACATGCTCAAATGGACAAAAATCAGACAGAAAATGCTCCAACTGTCAGCTGGCCTGTTTAGCTGATGAGGAGGAGAGATGTGCATGGTTAATCTCTCGTACATCAGATAGTGATGCAACCAGTCATGGTATCAGGACATGAAGCAATTAAAAATAATCTAGTCTGCACCTTGGAAAGGCAACAGCATACCTACCATTACCACAAACTGGACCAGGACGCAGAATCATTGTGTGGAAAGCAAAGCCCTCCCCATGATTAAGTAGCTGGTAGAATCACCATTAGCAGCATTAACTTGAAGTAATTGTCTTCGTTATGACCTTAACGTTGTTGTGGCTCGTTCTTTATTTTTTAACAACTCTACTGAGGTTTAATGAGCTGTGCATTCATTCATCCACATTTATATTAAGATCCAGCCACAGCATTTCAGTCAGGTAGAGGTCGGACTTTGACTTGTTCACCTTGATTCTGTTTTAGCTGTTCTGTAGCAGCTGTGATCAGAATTTTACTGTTGCGAAAGTGAAATTTTGGTAAAAGTTGCAGCTGCCCAAAAAGATCCTAACATCTGACTTCTGAAAACAATTGTTTTTGATCCACATGCTGTTAGCTTGTAAATGATGTCAAAACTCATCTGAATTTATTTCACACTGGGTCGTCTACAGAGCTGTCTACTACATGTGAAATATTACTTTCTCAAAAGCTTTCCATATGAACCCACTGGAGCCATCCATTTAATGTTTGTAGCAGCGAGGCCAAATCATCAGCCTTCCACCGCCGTGCTTTACAGTCCAATGTTCTTTGTGCTGGTTTACTGTGTTTAGTTGTTTTTTGTGCATTCCAGCCAAACATCTGGTTTGATATATTTACTGAAATGTACTATTTTTCAATCCTTGAGTTGTTTTGACTTTATATTAAATATAATATCAGCCTGCAGTTATTTACATTTTTAATAGAAGCCCCTTCCTTTAAATTCCTCTTAGCTGTACCCAAATACAGAATTCCTCCAAAGACATGCACACCCATGTAAACATACACAGCGATGTAGCTGTCAACACCTGCTTATATACACATTAGTTTTGCATGGGTACCTGTGCAATGACTATAATCCATCACGGGCTGTGCCACCATGATATCGCAGCGGAGCTACAACACGGTTCTGCAGATGTTGGGCACTCTGCCAGGCAGAAGCGATTCGAACAATCTCCCCCCACTGCTTAACAAATGTTGCCTCCTCCCTTCTCCGTTATGCACACACCCAAACACGCACAGGCAGATGCAAATCACACACCCCCACAAGCATAAAAACACATAGCGTGCATGAATGCATACAGTGATGCAGATCATCCTCATGTTTTCTGAATTGACAATTACAGATGTGTTTTTATTACTCACTGCTAGTTTACCCTGTAACTATGTAGGATAACTATGAACTACTTGGTACAATTCTGAACTTCATTAGCAGCAGCATTTTAAGTCTCATCACCAGTTACAAATGCATCCAGTCGTTATCAAGTTTAGGGGTCAGTTACTAGGTTACTAGAGCCTAGGTTGGTTTGCACAGCTGTTTTCCATTAGCAGCTAAAACCATTATTTAAAAACAAACACTTTGTGTGATATTAGAGATTATTTGCTGATCAGAAACTTTTTTTAACCAAAAAACAGCAACATCAGAAGAAATCTGTGAGGGGAGTTTGTGTTAAAGCACATCAACTATCAAACAGAATAGAAAGTTTGTAAAAAAAAAAAAAAATCAGGGTTTTCATCTTCTAAGTGTTCACTTCCACAAAAGACACACAGTTCCATCTGTGGAAAGATCAAGTCCAGAGCTCCACTTCTCACTTTGTCATCAAAGGCTAAGCAAAATTTAATTAGTCTCTCTGCTTTCAGTTCTTGATTTCTTTTCTTTTCATTCGTCATATGTATGAGTGTGTGCAGGCGAGAACACGCAAACACACTGACGCACAGCTCAAATTTGTGTTGCCACCCACCAGCGCACTGGCACCATCTCTTGTCATGAATACTCACACATGCATAAACTCCTCCTTCGTGATCATTTGTATGCAAAGCGGCTGGCTGCGATGGGTTGCTATGGCTGCTGTTACCAGGTTAGGTGACAGGAAGCAGCACGTGTCTCTACTTCTGCTCTGCACCAGAGTAAAGGTGTTAGAGTGAGAATGCAGCATAAAGACCTTAAGGTGGAATAATACAAACCGAGTTGGTTCTCAGTGGGAGGAAAGCACCAGCAGGAGAGACGGAGATGCATTTGAAGGATCGGAGTTTGGGACAATTAAAAGTACTGGAATGATCTCAAAAATCACAAACCAAAAATCTTTCAGAAAGCAAACAACAATCAAACTATTGGGCTCTGAATGCAGGTAGCGATCCAGCTAACTAACACCGTACCGAGTGAAGGAATACATTTGATTGCAAGCCAACATGAAAGACTCCGCTCTGTAATTGGCTCCATAAGGTTTCTTAGAATTTATGAGTGTGTGTGTGTTTTGTGACAAAGTGTGTGTGTGTGTGTGTGTGTGTGTGTGTGTGTGTGTTGTCACAGATAGCACTGACAGCTTAAGGTCATGAAGAAGACAGGATCACATCTGAAGTTAGAGCATCTTTGAAGTGTGTGTGAACCTGTGTGCAGCATTCATAGAGGAGATAGATCGCAGACTCAGCGTGCTGTGTGTGTGTGCGCGCGTGTGTGTGTGCGTGTGTGTGTGTGTGTTTGTCTTGCATGCTTGTGCATGTTTAATGCATGAAAAAGTTTGGTGTTATGCATGTATGTGTGTGTGTGTGTGTGACACAGTAAATGCACCATCTTGACTCCAGGATTTTGTCAGCTTTTGAAAAACTTCTGGGCGTGTGTGTGTGCTCGCTGGTGTACTGAATCCTTAATAAGGCAAAGTTACAAGGTTACACACTCCTAAGGATGAAAATCGCTCTCTGCTCAGTTTTTCACTGTATTTGAGATGAATTCCCACAATTTCATTGATGTATCCCAACATTTTTAGAACTTCAAGTCCATAACGGCACGATAGCAATGAAAACCGTTTCATGTGGGTAACAGGAAGTAATCAGAATAGTCTGTGACCAAGCTCCTGATGGAAAATTCCTTTAATTGACTGAATCTTTCCGTAAAGTGTCTAAACCCTCCCCAGCTTCTCTGTCACTCCTTAATTGCCCATTGTTCTGTTATTATCGGCTCTCCGGGGCAACGCCATCTGCCAGCTCCAACAGGTGAGCTGGAGAAGGTTCATGTGTCTTCCCCTACATCTGTCTTAACGTGTGTATATTTTTACTTGCGACTGTTGTCGGCTTTGACACAATTGTGTCAGCGTTTTTAAATTAAATTTGCTCTTGATGAATTGCATTTGCATCATTAAATGCAGTGATTTGACATCAGAGGGGACTGCAGTGGGCAGGAGGGGAAGGAAGATGGGAGAAAAGATGTGAAGAAGGAGAGAGACTTGTGTCATTCATCAGCAGTGCAGCATGCATGAAGCATTCTGGCTATGACATTATCATAACTCTCCCTTTCATTTACCTTATTATCTCCTCATCATTACAGTGGATGTAACCTGTGTGATGAATAGCCCCTTTGATTAAAGATGCATGCTTCCTTTTGTCTAACATATGGACACAGTTTGGTCTTCACAGCTGCACTCAGCTTCTTACACTCACAGTAACGTATTGTAATGCTGTAGCTTCTAACCTTGTTTGGTTCTTATTCTGAACTCGGCTTGTACAATTTTGCATTATAATACTGTGCAGATCTACAGATTTGGTTTATGTTTTTATCATTTTAAGAGCAGGTTTTGGCTTGTTTATTGCTAGAGCTGTGCTTCTGAAGTTGTCTTAAGCTGCAAAAGCTCAAGGATGATAAACTGAATTGTGTTTTGTGAAAAAAAATCAGGTCTCTTAAGAGAAATTCCTATTTGCACCTATTTTAGTTGGTTCTGTGCACCGTTTTGGATCACTCTCTCTGCTTTTATAAGATGTGCTTTGGTATCAACATAACTTCCCGCAATGATGAAGAAATTAGCCATGCTGTCAGTTAAAATGTTAAAAAAGGAACGTTTGCTTTAGTTAGCAAAACTGCAGAAATGTTCATGTGGCAGCAACATCTAATGTCAACTTAATGCTTTTCAAGGTAAATAATAAAGGTGTTGACTTCAGTAACTGATGCAACATAAATCACGTGAATAACTTCATACATTCAGTTTAAGTCTCTTATAGATGTTAGGGTGGAATTTAAAACACTTGATATTATTTAGCCCAACATTTAGGCTCTTCTGAGTCTGTTTGGAACTGCAGCATCCATGCTGTTTCTTTGACAGGTTACAGCTGATGTGTTGGAGAGGGGCTGCGCTCACTAGCCTAACTTTAATGAGTGCTAGCCGCTAATTAGCTTGTTGCTGGATGCCAGAGATGGTTGGAGCTGCAGCCCCGTCACTGGAGCAGTGCAGCGAGCTGAGAGAAGAGCTGCTCTAATGAGCCCTCAGCGGTGTGTTTACTGTTAACAAAAGTCATGGCTTTACTCTCGACACGTCTTCTCCCTCCTCGCAGCACGCACGCACACACACACACACACACGAGTATTGATGGTTACTTGTATGAAAAGTCTACGGGTTATTTTATCATCTATGTGAAAACACACATGGATATTTAGGCACCCAGGTGGGTATGAAGAGAAAAACATCCTCACTGATGCAGTCTGCTGTGCCTAATTAATGTGGCCATGCTGCAACTCACCACCATATCTGTAACAAGCCGTCTCCGTTCTGATGTGATAAGCTCGTATCATGTAACAGTGAATGTTGTAGAGAGAGAAATGTTTTGTTTTTGGTCAGTGAAAAACTTCTTTGTGGATCATTTGTATCTTTTTTTATTTATAGGAGGTTTACAAGGGCATAGAGACTAACCTAAAGGACAGAGCCACAGCATTGTTTACCTTTTCCTTTAAGGATTGATCACCACAGGATTGAAGGATACCTGTGTCACCACCTGGCAGGCAATTACCTTTTGTGTGTGTAAGATAGTCTACATGTGCATCCATCTGCTCCGTCCACTCACTCCTCTGCAGTCGTCTAGCCGATGCACAAACACACACACACACACACATCATGTAGAGCAAGTGCAAGTCGGTGTTCGTTTGGTTCTGCCTTGAGTCATTTGTGGCGGCCGCCAGAGGACGTTTGCACAGCAGTGACTGGAGTGTGAGTGAGTATCTGCTGTCTTATCCCCCTCAGGTTCATTAGGAATACAGACCTGTCAGCATAAACTCCTCCAGGATGGATGAGCTTCACATGTTCACACCTCATACACACACATGCAGGCAGCTCACACATCTACCGTGACTATGGATTTTTAAAAAATATTTTCTTGTCAAGAGAGATTCTTTAATGAAAAATAAGTGTTCTAAGACTGTTTGAGGCTGTGGTTTGGCTGCAAATGTATTTTCTGTGTTTACATAGGAATTAAAATGATCTATTTGTGCAAATTTACTCATCTGNTGTGTGTAATCCGGTGATTCCTCAGTAAATCATCTCAGTGTCAGCTCAACCAACCAATGAACACTTTCCATTATGAAACACAGATTGAGCACTCAACACACACACACACACACACACACACACACACACACACACACACACACACTCAACACACACACACACACACATGCGCACACACATCCTAAAGCTTTATTTATTTATGTTTCATTGTTTATGGATGCAGAGAGACGGGTGCAGAGGGGGCAGGCGAGGTGGTGGGGAACCATGTTTTTGAACAGGTTGCCGATGATCACAGAGTCTTAGGGGCCAGTGTTAATGATTTATTCATGGATCCTTCTGGCCCCTCGCGGCCCCCGGGAATACACCAAACAGATGCAAGGGGGAAAAAAGAGAACGATAAGGAGGAGGATGCAGAGAGGGGAGGAGTGATGTGGGGCAGAGGGGAAACAGTGTTAGGATAGATGGGAAGGAGGAGAGAGGGAGGGGAACGTTTTACATTATTGGACAAGTGCTGAAAACCTCAGACTCAGTCAGGATCATCACCTGATGGTGTCGGTAGTTTATAACCACGCCCCGAATGAAACCACTCTTTGTGAGTAACTTTATATCCAGATGTTCTACTTGGAAGATCACACAATAGTAAGAACTGATGTGTCTGATCATCACTGCCCTGTCATTAGCTTATTAAACCATCATCCAAAAATAGTTACAATCTGTCTCAATAATCACTCCAGACAGGAATGGAAGTATTTCAAACATTGATCAAAACCAATCCTGTTATTTTCTTTCTACTCTTGTCTCAGTGTGAATCAGTGAAGGATTATCAAAAACACTCGTGAAGATATCTGAGCTCAGTTGTATCGAAGACCTTATGATGTTTTTTTTTCTTTTTTGCATGTTTTTGCTCAAATGCATGTCTCTGAAGCTCCTACTCCACATTACTTCAGGTTGTTTATCCAAGCCATCTGAAATCTCTGCACTAATCAGAGTTGTGTTCAAAGGTAAGATAAGGGCTTGCCAAATCCTTCCAGCGAGAAACTTCACAGCAATTTGCCTCGCGTCGTGNCGATGCACAAACACACACACACACACACACACACACACACACACACACACACACACACACACACACACACATCATGTAGAGCAAGTGCAAGTCGGTGTTCGTTTGGTTCTGCCTTGAGTCATTTGTGGCGGCCGCCAGAGGACGTTTGCACAGCAGTGACTGGAGTGTGAGTGAGTATCTGCTGTCTTATCCCCCTCAGGTTCATTAGGAATACAGACCTGTCAGCATAAACTCCTCCAGGATGGATGAGCTTCACATGTTCACACCTCATACACACACATGCAGGCAGCTCACACACCTACCGTGACTATGGATTTTTAAAAAATATTTTCTTGTCAAGAGAGATTCTTTAATGAAAAATAAGTGTTCTAAGACTGTTTGAGGCTGTGGTTTGGCTGCAAATGTATTTTCTGTGTTTACATAGGAATTAAAATGATCTATTTGTGCAAATTTACTCATCTGACAGACTTATCTGTTTGATCTGTTTATATCAGAAACTTAGAAATATAAACTTCCTGTATGAAATATTTATTTTATTTACTCATCAGTCTGTGACAGTTTATGTTCTCTCAGCATTGCCTGGTTCTTTTTATGTACAGTTTCTCTTTAATGAGCTTGAAGAAAATATTATGCTGCAAGCCTGACTGCATTAAGACCAAGAAAAACAAGTGGTTACAGCAGTAAAGATAAGATATTTTCAGCTTTGTTTGGTCTTTAGTGTAGATCTGACCAGTTCTGGTTCTAAAGATCCACCACCATGCATGTTTTAGTTTTTCCCATCCATTTTTACTGAAGCTTACTAATCATTAACCTAAATCTGGTGTGTTGGAGCAGAGAAGCAACTAAAACATACAGAAGAAGAAGAAGAAGAAGAAGAAGAAGAAGAAGAAGAAGAAGAAGAAGAAGAAGACACAATCCCAATACTCACATTTTCACCCTTGCACCCTTCAACTGCACGTTCCCGGCAAGTGTGGAAGGTGACCACGCCCCTTTTGCACCCTTGATCCTCACTTCGCCCCAAATCCGCAACGATGCAGACTTTGGGCAAAGGTATTACCCACAATCCATTGCTGCGTGGGAATTTTGAGAAGAAGGTGCAATAATGGCGTATGTGCCTTTTCTGAAAATATGTAATTATAAATGAAAGAAGTTCATTTTAAAATGATTAATCAGGCTTTTGCCTCATTTCTGCTGAGAGATTTGGTGTGGGTCGGTTTAGGTCAGTAAGCTATTGAGCACCTTGGACATTTGACAGAAGGATTAGCCAGTAAACTTCTTCTGACGGAGGGAGGAGTATCTACTCTTTGTGTCAAGTCAGCAGAAGAGGGAGGTGTAATATATATGTCAAGTTTCCTGTTCTGGTTGGGAAACTCGTGTATTTTACCCCTGAATAAACACTAACCCTACAACTGCTGAAATCCCTTTATCTGAGAGTGATTTTCTGCAAACGTCATGACGTCTAGGTATAGACCATAGAACTATTATAACTTTAAAAAGTCATAATATGTGCCCTTTAAATCAAACACAACTTTGCCATTTGAAACAAGTCCAGTTTGTATTAAATGTCAGTTAACTTGAGAAAATATAGTATCTTTAATGAGCTGACCTCTCAAATGCCTTGACTCAAACTGAGATAGAAACAAACCACTTTATGGCTGCGTTGTCCATAAATAATTCACCCAAACATTACATAAAATAATAATAATAAAAAATACAATAAATGCAAGCTGCAGACTTAATAAAAATAGTTTCTGTTGAAGTTGTGTTTACATGTTGTGTTCAATAAAAACATGGAAACATAATTATTTGTGTGGTATTATTTTAAGCAGACTGTGACTGTCTATTGTTGACTTAGATGAACATCAGTTCACATTTTATGACCAATTTGTGCAGAAATCCATGTAATTCCAAAGAGTTCACATCCTTTGTATCCGTCGACTATTCTGAAATGTACACATGCAGTAAAAAAGCTGAAACCCCATAACTGCATGTCCTTGCAAACAGTAAGCTGGAACGACCAAATAAGCCAAGTGAGAGAAGCAGGTTGTGTCATCTCACACTTACACACACAGTCTGTTTCAGTCCTGTGACTTCCTCTGTTAAACAGCTCAGAGGTGACTCAGTGGCTTAACTGTTTTAACCTTTCCCGTTCTCAATCAAAGCACTTTGATATCCCATGATGTTGCGTCAGGCTTACCTCATCACACATCCATTCACTTAGTCTAAAAGCTGTTTTGAAGTTTCCTCACTTTTTATAGTCACCAGTTTTCTCTTTTTTCACCATCAAGTATTAAAATGCACAGATTCTCCCCTTTGCCCCTAAAAGTCCTTCACATTTTGGGTCTTTATTGATCCTTGCTGGTTTTCCATTTGTTTCCTTCCTGCTGTGTCCCCGGGAGGGTCAGGACAGATAACGGTGCTCAGTTATTCATGAAGCTGTCCAACACAGTGACTAGTGACTGCCACAAGCGGTCACGAGAAATGAAAAAGTTCCTTATTGGGAAGGAAATAGACAGAAAAAGAATACTCATCAAAAGAGACATCCAGCACCACGTTATTATATTTATCCTCATCCTAACAAAGATCTGTTTGTTTCTGGTTGCATATAAATCTGACATGATAGAGTTAATCCTGCCGTGATGTGACAGTTCTCGCTCTTCTGTTCTGTAGCTTTCCAGTTCTCCATCCTGCTGTCTTCTGCAGGAGTCAGCACCTCATTTTAAACCCAAGGTAACTTTTTGTATGATGTTTTAATCCAAGCACATGAACATAAGCATGTGCCAGTCTCATCTCTGTGCTCAGGAGGGTTTTGTTGTTTTTATTCCTCCAGTTTTCCGACGTGTGAATCGGATGGGTCTTGCCTCACAGTTGTCTGTTATCTCAGTGTGTTTGAGCATCTGAAGCGTTCTGTAAATACTGCTGGTTCTCATGTGGATCAGATGCTGCTTCTTCTGTTTAAGTTCAGGATGCACTCGTGTTTGTTTGAGTTCCTCCCCACTGCTGTGTGACTCCTGCTCTACAGCTGGCAGCCTAGGACCCCCTGCATTTATAGCCAGATGTGTACGGGTGTGTGCGTGCATATGGGTTTTTCTATGTGTGTGAAAGAGAAGTGGGACTTCCCTATGGGCTCTATGTGATCACGGAGGAAAGCCAATTATGGGACATACCAGGGTGTCAGGAACACCCCCTACCAGTATTACAGACTCACAGCTTTCTGCTTTTCTGTATCGATGCCTCTGCAAAGTTCTGTCTCTTCATCTCCTGTCTGGAGACCAAGCCAAGTGTTTTCTCAACAGCTTGGTGTGAAATTATTCAGTCATTGCCTTCACATTTGTATTTTCAGCCTGGTTAACTGTGGTTGTTGGATTTTTTTCAGCTTACAAAAATCACTCTGAATTAATCATGATTTGAAAGTATTGAGCAATCTATGGGCGAGGCTTTCTGGACACTTTATGGAAGCATGCAAATATTCTGAATAATATCAGCATCGTTTGTTATCTTCATATAACCTTTAGCTGTAAATCTATTTTAAAGGAATCACCTTGATCTTCATGCCTGTTGGAAATAATTTGGTACTAATATAAATAAAGAATGGAAATCTTTCCGCATTACCAAGACAACAACTAAACAATAAAACAACAATAAAATTTGACTTTCCCCTGAGATTACATTTTATTTTTAACTGTTTGGTACCATTTTGCAGAGACGTGGTAGTAGCCATGAATATAATAGACTTTATTGATCCCACAGAGGGGAAATTCACTTGTCACAGCAGCACCAGCACTCAAAAGGATGATTAGAAGAGAAATAAAAACAAGGATACATGTATATACACATAGGCAGTAATCTAGTATTGTAATCTTAGATCACTAAAAAAATCACAAATAAAAGATGAAAACAAACTTGGTACCAACACTATGCAGCATACTGTTAGAGACACAGACAACAATGTGAATCCGGTATTGCACAAGTATAGAACACATACTGAATATTGCATTGGTGTTATTGTGTACCAGGATGATACCAGTACAGCTTTAAACTCTTACAGCAGAGGGGATGAAAGATCTGCAGTAGCGTTCAGTTTTACTAGGATGTCTCAGTCTACCTCTGGAGGAGCTGTCCATGATCTCCACAGCGGAATGCGGTGGGTGGGAGGGGTTTCTTAAGATGGAGGTCATCTTCCCCAGCATCCTCCTTTCACACGTCTCCTCAACTGTATCCAGTTAATAAATAGTTGTAATAATGCTCCTGACTTCATTCTTTCACCTGGTTGGACCAGATATCGATCTTCAAAATGCCAGAATGAACCATGCAAATAAGGTAGGACCTTAAGTCGTACCTGATCTGTTTAACCTGCATTCTGACCTTTGACCAAAACCAAAACAAGTATATTTAGTATAATTATCCTACGTGAGGTTTTGGTGTAAACACCTAAGTGTTGTTGGATCTAATTATGTTGCCAGAGTAACAGTCTGTTTTATCCACATGCAAAAAATGTATAATATAACTTTTTTCCTAACCTGTCCCTCAACCTGTCTATTTAGTTTCAAAGCAATGGTGTGAGGGAGTTTAATCTCCTGTGGCGGTGAGGTGGGTTGCAGCTCTATCTTGAATGCTAACAGAAACAAGTAAAATATACAGAGTTTCTATGATCATTTCTATTTCTTTCCATTTCTACACTAACGATGTGTGTACGCACCTGTGCTTGAGAATCTTACATTATTAGTTTTCTTTTGGTTCCTTGTGTAAAACTACGGAGTTAAACGGCTATATCCTTTAGCTATCACAACAGGGATGCAGCTCTATCAGCCCCATAGGTTTGGTGTTAATAAGAAAAGAACATTTGATATAAATTAGTTTTTTTAAACTTTTATATCCCTTCAGAGGTTCTTTGTGATTCAAGCTGAGGTCTTTAAAAAGATTTAAGAGCATTTAGACTCAGAAAAATTGTGATTGTTGCCATATGTTTTCTATACGTGCTTTATCCTTTGATGTCACATCATAAATATGTAAATCAAGACATGACAAAACAGCAGAAAGTTGAAGGAAGCAAACACACTTCAGCGACAGAGATGCAGACATAAAGAACGCAGTCCAGCTCTCTCATTACCGATGCAGCGTGTCCCGCTGTCAGCTGTGTTGCCAGGGACATTTGGTGGTGGAGAAAGTGACCAGGCCCTCACGAGCATCCAGTCCACCCAGGGCTCCTCAGTACCCGCTAATTATTCTTCGCACCTAATCTGAGAAAGAGAAGGAGGAAGGACAGATGAGAGCGGGTGTAGAAGAAGAGAGGAAGACAGATAGGGAGGAGTGTTTGGAGACCAGCGGGACTTGTTGTGCTTTCTTACAGGAACAATGAATCACATGTAGCCACCACCTGTCTTGTGTTGTCCCTTCTGTTGCTCTCAGCACTGCTGACAGGATGACTGTGTTTGTACAGTATCAGGCCAGCTGGGTTGGTGCTGGCTACAAAGCCTTTTACCAAGAATTAATAACAGATTGGACAGACATTGGTAGAACAATGTCGGTATTTGCTCTGTTATTTTCAGCATTTTCACAGCTGAATGTGTTTTTTTATGCTGAGTTCCAAAGCAGCGTTTATATCAGAGCAACATCTTTGAGCTTCAATCAGAAGCTTCTTTGTTTACATGAAAATGATGGAAAATATCAAAGACACCCTTATCCTGAAGAGATAAATGAAAAAGGTTTTAGGCATCTATCCATCCATCCATCCACTTTATTTTGTGTGAAACATATTATCTGTTGGGTACTGAATGAAGAAAGAAAACAGAAAACTGTAAAGTTGTGTTCAATACACTTTGTGATGCCCACTTCTGTGTCGACTAAATCTGTCAAAAATAATAAATAATCTTTCTCACAAGAAAAAGCCCCCAGAATACTGACTCAAGGGCCTGTGCTACACGGCATTCATGTAAAAAAGACCAAAGATGTTTCATGTCAGAGTACATATTCATTCTTGCACTTTAGACCTTTAACCTTCCAAAGGTGTTAAAACAATTTCATTTGTAATGTTGTCATTCCTGCTCAAACGCTTTATGATCACTCTGACTGTGAGATTATTACCCAAAAATCATTTTGGATGTTGTTAGTTCTATTATACCTTTTTATCTGTCTTAAAGCAGCATTCCGCAACTTTGCAGTTATATGGTCTCTGTCGCCCTCTAGAGGCTTGCTGCGTAACGTCACTGTTGTAACATTAAATTTCTCTCTGGGGCATAAGAGGCATGTTTGCATTCCTAATATCAGGCAAAACAACGAAAACAAACTTTTCCACCTCCACACATTGAATAAATAGTTTTATCAGGACTGTATAACAACTTTATGCCCGACCAAACACAATAACCCCGGTGAAATAATTTATTACTTACCTAGCCATTAGCAGCACGGCTAGGATAGAGTCCGTAGTTCATGCCTTTCTTTCTAAAAGAGCTCTCCAGCGAGGAAAAGACGGCCCAATAATAACTCTGGTCTTTGCTCTTGTTCTATCACGTTCTTCTTTTCTTTTCCTAGATTCCTCTGATAAGGGATTTCTAGCTTTCTTTGGTGAATCTGCCGCTGCTAGAGCGAGTCTACGTCATATAATTATGGCAAGCCAAAGGGATAAAAAAATGCACGTTCTAAACTCGTATTATGTCCGCCAAAACGTTCAAGACGTGCATTTTGGCGGACATAACGCGCATTTAGAACGCACGCTTTTTTATCCCTTTGGCTTGCCATATTCTGCCGTAAAACGACACCCAGTCAGTACTTCCATCGCTACCCGATGCACAAAAACTGTATAGCGCAGTAAACAGACGTGGGACCCCCCAACACTATCACAGGTATGAAAATGAACATAATAGATAATACTATGATGCAAAAACTTTACAAAAAAGCATAATTTTAATGTGTAAAATTTGCGGAATGTTGCTTTAAAGAGCAGGCTCGCTGAGGAACAAATTTTTACTTATTATTTTTGAAAATGATCTGTCCCACTGAGTTTTTCATGCAGGCTGAACATGAAAATAGTCTCCTACACCTACAGAGTTTCTGACAGAAAATTGACGGTGAAACGCTAGGATTTGAAAAACCTAACAGATCTACGTCACACTGTCACTAAACATTCATGGACTCACCTATCTTGACTCACGACGGGGAAGGCTGTTGTTGGTTTAGCGTCCAGGAAACAGCAGAGAACATCTTGACTAGTAGAAGCTAACCGTTAGCATTAGCAACTCAACCATACAGCAGAACTCAGGCTTGTGTTGTTTGTGGAGATAAAACATCAACATTGCAGAGCAAACAGAGTCAGTGGTAGAGTGGCGTTGCTGTTAGCCAATCAGACGCAAGATGTCCAAATATCAGGAAATAAGACTCCAAATCCTGCGATCTTCTGTCACTTTCTCCTCCGCCTGACTTCTACTTCCTCAAACAGGCGCACTGGAGCTCTTTTCCCAAGAGAATGACTTACTATTAAGTACTAGAGACCACTGCTAATGTGTTACCAATATGAATAAAGTTGACCTTTAAGGTGTGCAGCAGTGTGGAATCCATATTCTAGTTTTTCAAAGATCTACAGGTTTTTTTGTATGTTGGACCAATGGTCGGTCAATTATTTCAGTAATTCAGCTTAAAAGGTGAAACTAATAGATGAGATAGACTCATTACATGCAAAGTCAGATATTTCAAGCCTTTATTTGCTATAATTGTGATGATTATGGCTTACAGCTGATGAAAACCCCACATTCAGATTCTCAGTCAATTAGAATATTGTCAAAAGGTTCAACATTCTTGGCTCAAAGTGTCACACTCTAGTCAGCTAATGAATTTAAAACACCTGCAAAGGGTTCCTGAACCTTTAGATGGTTTCTCAGTCTAAGCTGAATTACTGAAATAGATGAAAGATGCCTTTTGCATCTTATTCAATTTTTAAAGTTTCATCTGTAATACCAAGCTCCGTGAAGACCATTTTACTTGTATTAAAGTGTTAGGATGTGCAAATCTGTTGAGGTTGCTTTAGAAATCTTGAGAGGCATAAAATTGAAAATCTTTTGGCCAATTTTACAGTGAGCTGGAGGATGATGAGGAGAAGTTGCACCTTGACTACCAACAGTCTGGATCTTTGGGTGGTTGATTAGGATGTGACATTTTGTCAGTGCTCATTATTTCTTCATGGCTGTTTTGTTTCCTGCCAGACAGCATCAGACAGCCATGAGGCCTCTCTTTCTCTTTTCCTCTGAGCCTCTGTTTTGGTCTACTCGACTTTGGACGTCATCCCGAGGCAGAGGGGTAGACTTGGCCCAGGTGAAAATTCCTTTTGGAGATTCCCCCCATCCCAGCAGCATATGGGCACACGCTTCCTCTCCACCTCTCCTGTCATCCCTCATTCTACTTTATCCTCAGTCAAACCACCATCACTCCTCCCGCCTCCAACCCTTCGACTCTTGAGGAAGGTATAAAGCACGACTGTAATTACAATCAAGCGCACAGCCTCACACTGCCCTCGTCTGAGCACCAAAGACACACTGGCATCTTCATTCATTTTCTGGCTGTCTGTATGACAGAGTCCCTCACACCAGAGCTTAAATCTACTTGCATTTAGTGTGCTGCCAGAACAGAGCAGGGATGTGGGGTGAAAGGCAGCTGGAGATGCCAGAAAAGGAAAAAGGGTGGCTCATGATGACTGGATGGGCTGTTCCAGTAATAATTAAATTGGAGCAGGTTCTGTAATCTGTGGACAGTAGCTACTGCCGATGCTTCTGCAAGCTGCTGCTGGCCATGGTAGGGACACAGAAGCAGCTGATGTCTGCATGGTGCTGGCTGTGCAGGGCTGCAAGTTGTTGTTATAACTGGCATTGTGAAATATTGCTCTGTATGTAGAGCTCTGGCAGTTTCCCACAACACAGAAGTGAAGGGATATGATTAGATCTAGGGGTGAAATTTTGAACAACTTGACTAAATTGATAGCAGATAAACGCCTCGCTCCCTGAGCTCAGGCATAAATAGGATGTCATTTGGACTCCTAATGCAGCCAGATGGTGTGGATTCAGCTTACTGTGTATTGCTATACAATGCTGGTCATTTGTTTCACTGTGCATGCAGAATATAAATGTGTGTTTGTTTAAATATTGTTTTTTTATTTGACAGAGAAAAAACAAGCTTCACATTTAAATCCATTATAGTGTAGGTTCAATCAAAGGCCCATAACCTGGATAACTGAGAACCTTCACCAGCTTTTATTAGCCATGTTTCCACTGTTGGAGCACAGGGAAATTTCTGAGAGGGGGGAAATCAACAGGGAGATACGATGGCTGCGTGCTCTCAGCCACTGTCTTCATACAAATTCAACCCTTTTAAGACTTTGCTAAGACGTCAGCATATTGCGGCCATTTTGGCATTGAGTGATGTCATCGATTAGTGCCAAAAGGTGACCACGGACATTAACAAGATTAAAAGTTTTCTTCTGTCTAAGAGAGCGGCTGTGTGATGTAAAATGTGGCGTTCAATGACCAGAAGAAGCGTAGTTTTTTAGAGGACCCCGAGCAAATCCGGAAACTACTCCGCTAGAAAACTAGCATCAGCACTGCATTCTCTTGATGGAATTAACTGAAGGACTATCAAAGTCTGAAGAGTCACGCCGAGGTCGCATGCTTTCTGCTCGACAGGAAACATAAACTAACATATAAACTAGCGACAGTCATGGCGATATGGTGTAAAACTACCCTGAAATGTATGTACTGCTGCCCCCTATTGCCAGGAAATTTAATTTAATTAATAAAGCATGTACAGAGTGATTGGGTGTTGATTAAATACAAATAGTCAGAAACAAAACTTTTATGCTCAGTTACTCATTACTCAGTGCTCAAGTTACTTTTTTACTCTTAGGCAATCATTTGTGTCACTGCTTTTTACATACCACCCACCTCTGGTCAAAGGCCTTTTTCGTCCACGTTTGGATGGACATGCTGTTTGGCCGTGACGTTCAGCTGAGCTAGTATCGTCTCGTCAGTCTCGGACATAGAACCTTTCCCACCGGCAAAATGTATGGAACAAATAAACGTGCTCCCCTTAATCTGCTCCACACTGTGAAAATCTGCTCTTTCACATAAATACTGCAGCAGCTTTAGCTTGGCCCGTTCGCTTTCCAGCTGCATCATAATGTCACTGACCTTACCCAGCTTGGAAAAGGGTTATAAAAATATCCCCTCCAACATCTGATCTGGGTATCCAGAGTCTGATTTCACAACCCTCAACAGCGGTACTTAGTTACTTCCTGTTTGAACATCTTTAGGAGACAAAACCTACAACTTTGAGATGAGCAGAGTTACACAGACCCAAAGCCACCCATGCAAAATGCTTGCTTCCTGTCTAGGACCACCTCCCAGAATGCATTTCGAAGTTGCATTACAATCTATGTTTAGTTACTGTAAAATACTCTATTAGGTTAGGTTTAGGATGCAAGACATTTTGGAAACAAAATTTCAAGAGTCATTAACAACTTGTCACCACCAGTTGCAGCCCAATGTGATACCAGCTTGAGCCATTTTAAAATTCCCAAAAGTTTACTGTTTGTTGTTCTGCTTATGTCAAAGATAGAAACACAAAAATAAAACAGGACCCAGCGTGCAGACACAAGGCAGTGAAGTAAACAGTACATAAATCCAATCTAACAGTCTTCATCCAGTCAGTACTGTACACAGTCTTCTGTTTTTCTGCAAAAAGGGTATAAAACGCTTTGGTTTATGCTGACCCAGGTCTGATCAGAAATGATGTATAGCATGCAGAACTAGCAGAGAACTATAATCGCCTGCCCCGGGCTTTTAATACGATCTCTCCCTTTCATTTTGGAGGTCAATTACTGGCAGGTTAAAGACATCATTAAACTGGTGTTTCCTGAAGTGCCTCTTGCTCCCTGTCAACATAACTTATGACGCATTGACAGGATTGATTTTAAACGCAGACCAACAGCGTGCCCAGAATGCCTCGGCACAGGCATCTATTTTCATTATGCATCGCGTTGCGTCTCCAACAAATCTTTCTCTCTCTGGAATGAACATTGGTGATTTGTCATTGTGGCTTTTTTCCCTGTTTTCTGTCTTACATTTTTCACAATCTGGAGGCTCATTGGTGGACTAGGCAGGAATTCAGCTGGCAGAGACTTTTTTTGATCTAGATGAAGGTTTCCTGTCCAATTATCTGCTGGTGGTGTGTGTGCTTGAATTTGTCTCTGCATGTGTCTTACTGTGTGTCGCGGAGTGTGTTTATCTGTGCCTGTGTGCAAAAATTACCCAGACCATTAGAGGCCTATCTGTGTGTGGACCCCGCTGCGGAGTGGTGACAATAGATTGCACCAGTGGACTAACCTTTCATCTTTACAGGGTCATCCATGATGAGCCAAGTGTAAATGTTTATCAATGCAGGTGTCACGTCCTCACATCTACGTATAGATCTACTTGTCTTCTGTTTTCTGTCTCACTGCTTCATGAATCTGACCATAAAAACATTGAATCTAATATTTAAATGACACATTCAAATGAAGCAGCTTCATCAAAATGCAACCAGGAGCTCTTGCTGGGGAG
>SSNS01000035.1:1417245-1514025 GCA_006937985.1 Aphyosemion australe
GAGGCCTATCTGTGTGTGGACCCCGCTGCGGAGTGGTGACAATAGATTGCACCAGTGGACTAACCTTTCATCTTTACAGGGTCATCCATGATGAGCCAAGTGTAAATGTTTATCAATGCAGGTGTCACGTCCTCACATCTACGTATAGATCTACTTGTCTTCTGTTTTCTGTCTCACTGCTTCATGAATCTGACCATAAAAATATTGAATCTAATATTTAAATGACACATTCAAATGAAGCATACACTGTAAACCCAGATTTTGATTAAACTCAAATGAGCTTGTTCACATTACTTAAATGTTTCTAAATTATTAACGTGACTTGTTAATCCTGAGTTAGCTGACCTGTTTCATGTCCTTTCTTATTGTAATTGTTTTTTGAAGTCCAATCAGTACTCTCTACTTAAACAAACTGAGTTCAGATTACTAAAACACATGTAATTTTAATACCACTTATAAATTTGAGCAAACTGTACTTTTAATGGACTAGCTTATATGTTTGAGTTCAAACTACTTCAAATAATCAAGTTTGCTTGGTTGCAACCTCCAAAAACCTGGTTCATACCAGTTCTGACCAGATGCTGAGGAGCTCTGACTCTTTAGAGACAGAACAGAGACACACAGAACAAAGAGGAAGAACTCAGCTGCAATGAAGTTCTAACAAGCAAGTTTTCTACCCCATGTTTGAAGCCTTAGGCCAATGACCAGAGTTTAGTCATTTTAAAACTGCAATTTATAGATTTAAAAAATGACCCCACCCACTGTGAAAGCAGCAGTGGGTGAGGTGCATTGTGGGTAGTCATTTTCTTAGCTATTTTGTTCTATTTTGGGGTGTTTATGCATGTTTATTGTGTGTGGGAGGTTGTGTTGTGTTGTCTTGTGTGTTTTTCTTGGTTATTGTTTTGTTCAGTGTTGCAAAGGTGGGGTTATTTGTTCTGTCATGTTGGCACCATAAGTGAGGAGGAAGGTCTCAGGAATGGGACCACTGTGCTGTTCCACTGTATATAGTAAGGTGGTGGTTCTCACTAAAGCCTCTGGTCTCAGTAACCATGAGTTCAACTCTCACTGACTGCCTGCAGTCATGTGGTGCATGAATTAGCTGGCATCTGTCAGTTAAAATGTAAAAATTGGTTCAATTGGAAATAGAGTAATGCTTAAAAACAAGCTGAGTTATATAAATGGGTGTTTAATAGTTGTTTCAACTAAGTATCTTTAGTCACTGTAACTCTGTAACTATAGTACATTCAACTCAAAATTTCCATTTCACTCTATTAAGGGTTCAAGTGTATTGAATGTAGTCCGCTGCACTCACTCAACTAATGCTTCATTACTTAAAAAATTTAAGGCAACGTGTTACCTGAGTTTTTTTAAGTAAACTCTACTTATCTGGGTTTAGAGTGTAGCTTCATCAAAATGCAACCAGGTGCTCTTGCTGGGGAGTTCTGCAGCAGTGTATGATGCAGCTGATGTGAGGATCAACACTTTCACATCTGAGGCAAGTCTTCAACTGGAAAAGGGTGGATTTCCTAGTTTCTTTGGGTCTTTTCATTATAAAGGGATGGAGCAGGAGATCAACACACAGATTAGGGCATCTTCTGTATTGATGCAGGTGTTAAACCGGTGTGCTAAGGTGAAGAGAGCTAAGACTATAGAGCCCTAGATGGACCTGTCGTTCACACATCTGGAAGGAACTCAGGGTAGAAGTGGTGCTGCTCCACGTTGAGAGCGGCCAACTGGGATGCTTTGGGGTGGTGTTCAGACATGTCCTTCCTGGAGGAGAACCGGGAGCCATTTATTTTTTTATTTATGTAAATAACTATGAGTGTAAATGTCAAGAACAATTGTTGGAAACACCTAGGCTTATTTCTAATAAGAATAAACCATTCTGCATTGGACTTGGCTTGGCTCCAGCATCTTTTTGACACCAACGTATTTTTGGGACTTTGCTTTAAGGTGACTCTGTCAGACATCAACGTAAAAAGTTACAGGGATTGGTCCAGACTTGGACATACATCATTCACCAGCCTCTAATCTCATTGGTTCATCTTTACCATTTAGAAACACATATTGCCTTTTTAATTTGATCTCAGCTTGAGGTCATAGGTATTAAATGCTTGGTGCAGATCTGTTGCACTAACACACCCCATCAAACACCTGAAGCAAATAATAAACAGCAGTTAGTTCAGGGTTATGCTATTAAATGAAATTCATTAGATTTGTCGACTCTGAGGATCATTAGGATTAACACCTCTGCAGGACTTAAATGCTATTTCTTTTTCTTTATGCAGAACAGATGGGAGCGCGCCTCATTAAAGATGTCCGTGCGTGGCGGCGTATCCTGGGAGCTTTTCCGATGGCAACCATTGATCCTTGACTCTGGCAATATAGAATAGAGCCTAATGAATTCACAGAACAAAGTGATCGAGATAAGAGAGCAGAGGGGAGAGAAACAGCAACAAAAAGAAAGAGATTAAAGAAAATTTTGAGATAGTGAGCGAAAGAGAGCAGGTCCGGGAGGTTTAGAGGAGCAGAAAGGATAAGGCTATTCTGTGGAAAGATGACATGCTATTGTTCCCCATTTCCTTCTGGGAGTTTTTGTATCTTTGTGAACCAATGCCAGATCACTGAACCCAAACTGTGTGTGTGTGTGTGTGTGTGTGTGTGTGTGTGTGTGTGTGTGTGTGTGTGTGTGTGTGTGTGTGTGTGTGTGTGTGTGTGTGTGTGTTTAGTGAGATGCAGTCATTTTAGAAGGGAGAATAATTCCCTTTGTGTGTGTCAGAGGACAACCTTAATTATAATTGCATAGCAGCTCAAAGTGAGAACTCGAGCCAAGCTCAAACCAAGCCATGCTGAACTAGACTAAACCAAGCTTGGACCTCCTCCACTCAACATGCTTTGAGCTTTAAGCCCTGTCTAATTGGGCCAAAGGCAAGCAAAAGCCCCTTCCCAACTGTGACGGGCACTGGATTGAGAAAAGAGAAGGAAATTAACAAGAGAACAAGGGAGCAAGAGAGGAATTAGTTTTTCTTGCATTTATCCATTTTCATAAACCATCAGAGGAGCAATATGAATTTTTCCCCTTTCTGACATAATCTCTATTCTTTTTTTTGTGTGGCTCAACTGGTTGCAAACCCCAGATGTTGCATTTGCCCAATTGCTCTCCCCGAGCTAAAAGTGATGCCTAGACACCATCAACAACCAGGCAATCTGGCAAACTAAATAGGAGGGCCATGTGGAGAGGCCTTCACAGGTTATTGCAGCATGTATTTCTGTCAGTCTGTCAATTTAAAGATAGGGATTGAATGTCTCGAGTCCACTCACCAGCTGTTTGGAGCAGCAGGGGCTCCAGTAGCCTTGCCACAAGGATGGAGGATGGGGTATCAGATGCAAAATAATTGCATGTCTGCCCTACAGTACCTTGGATTTCATCATCCCGATTTGCTGCCTGTGCCTTTCTTTTTCATCCTCTGCTCTGACCCTGATCTGTGATCTCCTTGCTATAGGAAGACACTCATATATAATAAAGCAATACCATATGTATCTATGGCAAGTACATGAGACTGGTGTCTATCCGCCACAATTCGTTGCATCACAGTTGCTAATTTTACCATTGTTGGTGTACAAAGCAGTACATATAATCCTCAGATCAGGCAGTGTTTTTGTGTTTTTTACAATTGATTGCATGATCTGTGTGTGTGTCTACAGTATGTGTAAGTAAATGGACTGTGTGTGTGTGTAGGTACGCGGGGCGATGGGGTTGGGGGTTTCACCCTGAAGGCTAATCTTCAGCATGCAGACGAACACACACCAGACGTGCATATGTATTCACCGCAGGCCCCCTGCTTCTCACTGGCTGACTGACAGCGTGAGTACTGCATGCGGTTTCTCCATTATTCACCAGCATTAGAGGGAAACAGAGGAGAACAGATGAGAAGTAACAGAAAAAGACAGAGAAACGGAGGAAGAGAATGGCTGATTGTGCTCAAACATGATGTCGGATGCCAGAGAACGTTTTCAAAATAATGAAGGAATCTGTCTGTGTGCGCTCATAATAATAATAATGCCTTTTGCTTTTCAAAAGCAAAAACAGGAGAGACAAGTGAGAGATGGAGCATTATACATGACAGGCAGACAATGATAACGAGGGAGGAAAACAGTGAGTCAGAACAAAACAATTTACAATGGAAGGATCGTATCAGTCATAAATAACATAGCAAACATGTCACTAAGCAGATACCTTTAAGGAAAGTCTGGTAAATATGTCATTTACCACCAACATGTCAGTATTTAATGTGTTTTAGTTACTTATCATCTTAAGACTGCAATTAAAAGAAAAAACCCAAGGACATCATTTGAGAATCCATCTGAATTATCTGATATCTTACATTTAATAAAAGATAAGCTGGTCTGGATACAAATTTTAATTCCACCTTGAGGCTAAATTGGTTGTTTTTCTTCCTTTTTAAAGGAACTGACCTTATCTTGGTTTGTCTACTAGGAGCTAACAAACAATATGATGAAAATACAAGAAAAAAGTGGCTTTGCTGTTGGGGTTGGAGCTCAGAAATATGACTGTATTTGCTGTCATCAACACTTCCTCTGTCTTTTTGTTCCTCTGTTTCTCTAAGACAGACACTCAGACGTGAGATCACACACACTCCCAGATCGTCAGTGATGCCAGAAACAATACACTAACACACACCACATATAATGTGTTGTTCTTTGATAAAATTACAACAATGACATTCAAGATTTGATTAATTTGATTGGGGATAACATTTTTGACTGTGTATTTGATGGTTTGTAGTTTAGGAAAATGTTTCAAAAATTCAGATTCAGTTCAAGATGTCTGCCACAGCCAACTAAGGCTGTGTTCCAATCCAGGGGTTGGATGCTTGTGAGGACACATTTTGAGGTCACAGCAAAGCGAGGAGTGCTGTCCGAATTCGAAGGATACTCATCCATGCGTCCTCGTTTCACCCAAATTTTGAGGGTGGTTCAGGTGGATCCTTGCTGGCAGAGGCTATTCCAGGATGCTTTGCGCAGCAGCAGTGGTACTACAAATTCGCGATGACAGAAGGAACAGCAGAGCAGAACACTTTCAAATGTAAGTTTATAAAAACAATATGGTTAAGGTAAAATTAAAAGCCTGTTTATATGCATTGTTAGATATTTCCTATAAATTCTGTTTAATAAATCACCACAAATGAACTCTATGACAGGATCTAGGGGCGGGGATTTATGACGCTAGTCTGTCCGATTTCAGAGCCGTTTATTTCCGGATTTAACGGTAGATGAAGGACTCGATCTTGATGGACATTGAGTACACGTCCTCTCAAGCATCCAACCCCTGGATTCAAACATAGCCTAAGTTTAGTGAACATAACCATGGATACTAGCTAAAAGCTGATATGGATGTAGCTGAGCGTCATACTCATCATATACTCCAAATGTAAACAAAAGCACAAACTTGTGATTTTGTGCATAATGTTACGTCTGATATTTGACCAATAAAGCTTTAAACTTTTTCATTTATCATCATGAGATGATATTAGTTTAAAACTCTGATGATGGGTTTAATATTTAATAATTTGTTTTTCTTGCCATCCAATAATAAGATACTGTTGATTACTTATAAAAACAAATGACCAGAGAGTCAGCTCCTGCCCCTTTGCACTTGTGTCTTGTCTCCCCTCGTTAGAGTTGATTGGTCTCACCTGCCCCTTGTTACCCTGCTCACCTGTATTCCCTGATCCTCATGTATTTAAACCCTGTTTACCCTGTGATGTTTGTTGGTTCATCTGCTATCTTCTGGAGTTCTCTCTGTCATTCTCCTCTGTTGTTGGTTCCTGCTCGTTGCTAGTCCTGGCTTTAAAAACAAAGGATTTAAATGCTCTCTTCTGTGTCCTCGAGCCTCTCTCACCTGCACGAGTCAATTGTACAACTGCACCATGACAGAGTGAGCAAAACTGGACAATAAACAAATACAACAACATTAATAAGTATTTTATCCTGGAGTAAAATATTGTTGCCAGTGAGTCATGGATACATGAACAGAAAACCTTTGGAAATCTCAGAACTGCTGCCACCTTGGACAAATTAACAGTGGAACAAAGTATGAAGCACAAATAAAACCTGAGTGCTTAATAAATGAAACCTCCTAAATCCCCTCTTTTTAGGTAAACATTACCAGGCTGCTTCTAGAGTTACAAATATCCAAATCACAAAAATGGGTTAAAGCTGCAATGGCAAATATGCAAAAAACTTTTTTTCATGCCTCTTAATGTGCTAACATAGTATGCCTATAAATATTTTTTGGAGATCAAAACAAAACGAAAAAAAATGTTGTGGTTCTCTTGCATTTAAACCTTCTAAAAACCTTCACCAATAACACGGCTTGATCCAAAACCAACGATTGGTTTATCCGGTTGTTGGTCTCACCAAACTACCGCACTTCCGCATTTACCTGGGTCCTCCACTCATTACACACTCATGTATTTAGCAACAGAACACCACTGGTGTGAGAGGTTCTCCGCTCAATAATATCAGAGAAGGAGAAACAGCTGCTACCACTTCAACTTTAGGACAAACTACCAGAGTCCCACAAAGAAAAACACCATTTGAAGTCACGGACAACAACAGAGGTTTGGATGTAGAAAATGGCGACTGGTGTTTAGTGCTCTCTTGTTTCCTCTGGCTATGCAGGTTTTGGTATCTGGTGGACATGTCCTATGGGAGTGGTTAGTGTTCTGTGATTGTTTGTGTTTAAAGCTTGTTTTGCAGATTTGCTATATTGCAGCTTAAATGGATTTTTATGGTATTGAGAAAGTAGAAAGTTATTTGCCTTTCAGACTTTATGTGCAAAGATAATTTATTTTTGCTTATTAAAAATAAAATTTCCAAGCATGCAAATACAACATGCCTATTTCTTCTAGCAGGAGTCTTTCTTTATCTTCTCCCGCTCATCATTCACTGCATCCTTTCTAATCATTTAGCTTCTATTTAGCTCTTTAAAACAACCAGAAACAATTTATAGTAAACATTGTTTGCCAGAAATAGACTTTTGTGTCTCTGAAAGGCCATTGTATAATTGTGTATAATTAAGGAGAGTGTACACAATACATGTGTGTGATTTCACATTAGCCCCACTGAATACACAAAGACCCAACTCTGAGTGGTTAAGATTGGATCTCAACAATAAGCCCCACTCAGCAGTGCTGTAATTATGCAAATGCAATGCATGTTTCAATCAAATTGTGTACATAACGCACACTCGTGATGATTTGGAATTAATCACAAGGCATTTAGGAAACTTACCACAAAATAATTGAGTGGAGTGAAAAATGGTTTTGGTGATGTTGAGGAGTAGTTTTACACGTATAATCATAGAAATAAAACAATGTGGCAAGATTAGTTGACAAGCAATAAATCTGTTTCCTCTGTCTGATTGCAACTCATCATCTCATCAATTGAAAACTCGTTCATTAGAATATGAGAGGAGGTCAAACGCTGTCGGTGCACATTTATAACCGAAGAACAGGAACACACGATGAAGTTTGTATCCTCAAAATGTTTCATTTAGTTTAGTTTTTGATAGCTTGTTTTTTCAGCAGTGATGTTAGGTAGGTGGTAACACACACACACACACACACACACACACACACTTAAATAACATCGACAAAAGTGTTGAACATATTCAGGAACAAGCTGTCCCGCCAAAGCTAGCAAGCTGTTCAGACAGGAGAGTTTTCTCAGAGGAAAAAGTGCCATTCACCTGCGTCGGCTGCAGCTGCAAAGAGCAGGCTCGGTTCTGAGTCCTAGAGTTTAGTGGATGGTCGTTGAGACTCCAGCAGCAAAGCTCATGCTAATAGATATCTATTAATATTCATTTATGTTCATGCTGTTATTTATGTCTTTGTTAACGAGGAGAGGGCCACTGTTCAGAACGTTAATGTGGATTCTATAGTTGGATAAAATACATCTGAGTAAAGCTCCAATGAGTTTCCAAGGCTAACCCTAAATATGCAGTGATGTAACTTTAAACCTTGTTTGCCTGAAATCCTGAGCTGCTGAGATGAGATGACTCATAAAAGTGGCGTCTGATCTCCTGATGTGTAATTTATGCAAAAAGAGGAGAAGTTTTCTGCTCTCAGGTGTCTGGCTGTGTGCGCTAATCAGAAGATGCATGGTGGCGGAGTGGAGCAGGACGGGGTGCCTGATGTGTTGTTAGCTGNCACACACACACACACACACACACACACACACACACACATTTCTTTCTTCATTTTCACATTTATATATATTTTATCACTGATATTCTTATAATGTCAAACCAGAACGTGTGTGTGTGTGTGTGAGAGAGAGAGAGAGAGAGAGAGAGAGAGAGAGAGAGAGAGGGAGGGAGGGGGAGAATGTATGTGAATGTGAAGAGTATGTATATGTGTGTAAGTGGACAATATAAGTGTGTGTGTGGAAAACATGTGTGTGTGTGTGTAAAGAATATAGGTGTGTGTGCAGAGAATATATGTATGTGTATGTAGAGAATATATGTGTGTGTGCAGAGAATATATGTATGTGTATGTAGAGAATATATGTGTGTGTGCAGAGAATATATGTGTGTGTGCAGAGAATATATGTGTGTATGCAGAGAATATATGTGTGTGTGCAGAGAATATATGTGTGTGTGTAAAGAATATATGTGTGTATGAGTGTGGAATGTGTGTATGTATGAGAAGAATGTATGCGTGTGTGAGGAGAATATATGCATGTGAGAGTAACAGAATAAATTATGGCTTACACGGCCCCTCATAGCGTGGTGTTGGGACACGCTGGAACGTGGCATAATTCATCCTGCAGGGTTTTTATTTATTTTTTTAATCAAAGTGAGAAGACACTGATGCAGGCAGAGGGAGCAATGGTGATGGAAACACAGCGAGTGTGCTTATGTTTGTGTTATGTAAGCACTATTTCTGATACTTCCACAGGGAGTCAACGTTGGGCAGATTTCTTCTTCAATGTCACAAAGTGATAAATAGATAACAGGTTGTGCAGCAGTTCAGTTGTGGTTTGTGTGGTGGACACAGATGTGCTCATCAGTGTCCTTATTCAACAAAGGCAGTAATGATTTATTGATTTTCTTTGGTTCACCAAACCAGAACAATCATCTGGCTGGTTTGGCTGATGGAGAGCTTCCTGTTATAGGAGAAGATCATGAAAAATGAGATGAACAAAACCAGTGAATTCTGCTTTTGGTCTTGTTTTTATATTTAATAATAGTGTTAATGAGACATCATTCAAATTAAACTGTTTTGTCATGGAGCACAGTCCAGAAGCCCATCAGATGTCTTCAAAGATAGTTTCTAAGGTGACTTGCCTGTGGAGGGCTTACTCATCTGATTTATTTGGAATTTTTCACAACTATGCCAAGATTCCAAATAATCAGTTTAAATCCAAATAAATAATATTTGAAAGTCATATCTTAAATTTGACTGTAATATTTAAAAGGTTTGCATGTTAAACAAGCTGTTATTTGTTTTTAGTTCAAGTCAGATAAAGCTGCAGTATGTATATTCATGTTAGTGCATTAGATAAATGCACACTTGTGTATCAGCAGATGATTTAGAAAGACAAAGAGAGCCTAAAACACCTTGTGATTACTTTATTCTACATGTTGGGATGCATCTAATGACACATACCAACCCTCTGGTGCTCAGCCTCTCCTAGCCTGACACATAGAGGCATATGATGATGCTCCACTCAATTGCCTGTTGAATGTGACATCTCATTCTTTGAATATCGGCCAACAATTTGAAAGTCCTGACATGCGAACCGGTCATAAGTTACTGACAGCTAACAAAACAAAAATTTGAATTCATCCATTCATTTATCCATCCCTTTTCCTCTGTTTATCCAGGGTCGGGTAGTGGGGGCAGCAGCCTAAGCAGAGAGACCCAAACTTCCCTATCCCAAGCCACTTGGGCCAGCTCCTCCAGGGGAATCCCAAGGCGTTCCCTGGCTAGCTGAGAAACATAGTCCCTTCATTGTGTCCTGGGTCTTCCTTTAGGTCTCCTCCCAGTTGGACGTGCCCAGAAAATCTCACCAGGGAGGCGTCCATCCTAACCAGATGCCTGAGCCACCTCAACTGGCTCCTCTCGATGTGAAGGAGCAGCAGATCTACTCCGAGCCCCTCCCGGATGACTGAGATTCTCACCCTACCTCTAAGGAAGAGCCCAGACACTGCGGAAAAAACTCATTTAGGCCGCTTGTATCCAATCTCATTCTTTCAGTCACTACCCAAAGCTCATAACTATAGATGAGGGTTGGAACGTAGATCGACCGGTAAATCGAGAGCTTCGCCTTTCGGCTCAGCTTCTCTTCACCACAACAGACCGGAGCAACGCCTGCATCACTGCAGACGCAGCACCTGTTGATCTCATTAGACTACAAATATTTACCCATATTTGACATTTACCCACCTTAAATCAAATTGTCAAACTGTAACCCAAAAAAAGCTAAATAAAGGTGAATCAGTCAGCAGGCAAATTACAGCAGCATAATTAGAAACATCCCTGGGAGCCAGTATTGACTGGAGTTTGACAAAGTATTTACCCATGCAGACTCAAACAAATGAGCTCATGCTAAGCTTTTAATTTAAATGTGTGTGTGTGTGTGCATCTTTCAGTTTGACCAAGTATTTTAATACCAGCTGCTCTGAAATCAATGTGCCTAATAAATAGCAGCTCACACAGCCTGACCTCAAGGTCTGAGCTGATGAGCGCATCTATCTGAGCAAGAAAGCTAATTTTACCGTCATCACCCACTCTTTGAATCAGATCGACAAAATGAATGCGTGAGACGGAGAGAAACGGAGGAAATGAAGAAAGACGACTACGGGCATTTTGGCTATTATTTACACCAACTCAGAGTAAAAAGAGATGAATGCTGCCATGGCAGAGCGACCACAGATAATAAACAATTTTCTTTTCACACTCTTTCATGTCACATCCACTTCACTCCAGAGGCAGTGGATTTTACTGTTAATATGATGGATTCAGTGCAGGATATCCTCGGTAAATGTTCAAAAATCTTCAAATTAGTCTCGGCTGTCTCTGGAGCTTCTCCTCTAGGTGCCATCAGTGTTGTTTGCCTAAGTGTGGGCAAAAGTCTGGTTCAGCCAGAAGCAGGAGATAATCTCTGATACTTGAGTCATTTTCATGAGGTTCCAGTACAAACCTTCACGAGTCGCCTTTCAGGGTTTCAGCTAATTTGTCACAGAGTCATTTCTCTTAATTTATGCTGAACCTTGATGTGTTTTCTACGCGTTTTCCATGTTGAAAAGTTGTAATGAGATTTGTTAAAAACTAAGATGAAAATGGAGTCAAATTTGAATCTAATCTTCTGCAGCGACAGTAATTACGTCTCTGCCGGGGGACGTCAGTCTCTTTGAGCTGTGGAAGGAAACAAACACGAGACAGTTTTAGACCAACTACTCATTGAGTTCATCTAGTTAACAAGTGCACTTTGTTCACTAGTTGGTTTATACTGAGTAACCAGTGGTTTCTTTTATATGTGAAGTCCTCGTCACACTGGAAGAAGACTCCACATGGATGGTCTTAGGGTTCTGTGTGCATTAAAAATACATTGGGCTCCCTGCTATTTATGATAAATGCATGATTGTTTTGCATAAAGTCTCTGTACGCAGAGTTGTTTATTAGCATGGTAGCAGTAGGGGTCCAGGTTGCACCAGCATGGCTTGGCCATCATAAATCCATTAATGTGAGCTATAATTTCTTAATGCATAGATGCAACCTGACGTGGTATGAAAGGTCCATTCAAGTTGAGAGTCTCAGGTTTGAGTGGGACCAATGCACCTAGAATCAGGAGAGGGTCTCTGGGATGCAAGGAGCAGCAGGATGAATGCTGTTTGGTGAGTGAAAGCAGCAGTGTCATGATGGCTTTCACACAGTTGACACAAGTCAGCCACGTTCTAATAGAACAAGATTTGGTAACTGTAAAGATGTCTTTATTCATTGTTAGGGACACCTTATCACATTTATTCAGTGATTAATAAAGTTACATCAAATGTTTTGAAATCCATACCAAACATAGTTAACAGATGTAAAAGAGGTTAAATCCTCATATCAAACAAAACATAAAATACCCTTTTATATGCATATTTTCACCAATACAGTTGTGTACATCTGCTTTCATTCAAAAAGAAATATGTTTCTCAGGTTAGATTCAAGGCACATTTCATTTGCACATTTCTTCATTCATGTTATCACACTTTGTATATTCTGCTAGTCTCTCTACACATTTTATTTATTTATTTATTTATTTTAAATTGGTAAATTAAATGGCATGTTTTAAGTTTTTCTTGCATATTTTTTTTGAATGTACAGCCTTATATTCATCTTTATTTTTTACACTTCTTTACTCCTTTTGTGCATCGGAGTAGCTGCTGTGAACACCAAAATTTCCCCTTTGAGGGTCAATAAAGGGATTTTCTATTCTATTCTATTCTATTCTAAATCCCAACAACTAAATCTTGACCCTAACCTTGATGCAATTGTATTTTTAAGCAGCTAAAGTATAATTATGGTATGTGATTACAGTAATGACAGGTGTGTTTCTGAGGCAGCCGTGTATTACTATGGGAGTAGTATCCTGCATTACTCATTTATGTAAAAATGTTATCTCAGATAGCAGACAGACTACTCTATAGTTTTACTGCCCACACAGTGAGAAGCTGCTCATGCTGACATTTTATTTAAGATAGAGCTTAATAGAATAGACAAAGAAGCGAATATTACTAACAATGTTCAATAAATGGCAAGATGTATCTTCTAAAATTAAAATCTCGTACGTAAATTAATTTACTTGGGCTTTAAATCCCAGACCTGTTATGTCTGTGAAAATGGGGAAACACTTATTCAGCTACTTATTTTTTCATGAACAAAGATAATGATGCAGGGGAAATTTTAAACCCTGGTGTTGTCATGTGGACATTTTGGAAGAATAACTTCCATTCGTTAAGAATTTCCAAGTCAATATACAGTAGATGTATTGGATTTCAAATTTTCAGTCTGACAAAGGTGTTTGAGAGAAGTTTGTGAGTCCATATTTTATTTAAGATTTTTTTTTAATTAGCTCTAAAAGAAAATTACAAAACCTGCAGCGAACAGATGCTAAAATGACCACTCAGGAGCTCATTTTCACTCGAAAATAATGCAAAAACTCAAGTTTAACTGTAAAATCTTACAAATACATTAATCTTGACTCTTTAAAAGACAGGTCAACGATCTGCTAATAACATGTTTTTTTAATATGTTTGTGTTTTAATGTGTTTGTTGTAAAACTTAAACAAAATGTCATACGTAAATGTGAGTTTAAAAGATTACTTGTGCAGCAAACAGAACATAAAAGTAACAACTACATGACTCAATGTTCAGATTACAGCTTCATGCATACTAGAAATAAATGAGTTGGTAAAAAAAAAAAACCCAAAATGCAGAGACAGTGCATGCACTCAACACCACAAATCGTTTGCATTGCAGCTTTTCTGTCATAGCAGTTTTAGAAATGCCCTAAATCTGCCCTCTAGCCCTGTCAGCAGCCAGCTTCTCTCCCATTCCTCTGTTTAAGAAATCAAGTGTTTGCACAGGAATGACTTTTGTGATTTGGGTGGTTTTGAAAGATAAATCAATTTTCAAATTTTAATACTTAAGAGAAGAGAGGGCGCAGGGCATTGATGAATAATGCATTTGGTTATTTAGAGTCGGAGACAGCAGGAGAGTTTGGACTGGCGCAGAGCCAGAAGATGAGAGAGCTCTGAAAACAGTCAGCTAATGAAACACGGACATATTCCTTTGCCCCCTTGTTAGAATTTCATAAAGCAGAAACACACTTTGTAGCTTTTACCACATCACCCCCCCTCCTCTTTTTCATAACACACACACAGAAATACACACACACACTGATGTTTGCCTATAAGCCTCCATTCTATTTCATGGCCAATCAGTCTTTTCTCATTTTATGTTTGGCTGCTTAGAAAAAAAATCAGTAAATAAACTGCTTCTTTATGGTTTAATTCACAGTTCAGGAGAAAACTGCCTCTTATTGGAGAATAAAACAGTTTCTATCCTGGTGTCTTTTAATATATTTTCAACATATTTGTGTATTTATGAATAGATGCATGAAAGCTATTTGGGACCTATTTGCAGGAGGCAGTAGACCGACTCTGTGGAGCAAGATTTGAATTCAGAATTCTGCATGTTAGAGGAGGGTTTTATGTTTTACCTGTGGTTCAGAATGGAGTGTGATACAAGTGATAATTTAGCATCTAAAACAAATTCAACTCAAATAATGTATGATAGTTAAAGGGAAGACTTTATTATGCAGTTTTACACAGCCTGTGATGGGCTGGTGCCTTCTCAAGGGTGTCCCCTGCCTCTCTCCCAGTGGCAGCTGGAAACCAGTTCCCCACAACCCACACAGGAGTAATTGGATTAAAATATGAATAAATGCATTATACTAAAACATTTTTTAAATTATTATTATTCATTTGTTCATTCATTTTCTTAAAACTACAATGGCAAATTTAGAAAACAAATTAGCTTAAAACATTTTTTTCATGCCTCTTAACAACATTCTAACATGTTTAGCTATAAATATATTGTGAAGATTAAAAAAATGAAAAAATAGATAAATAAATAAAGTGGTTCTCTCACATTTGTCTAAAAACCTCAGACAATAGTTGTTTTCGGTTCGAAAGCAACTATTGGACCATCTGGTTGTAGGTATCGCCGAACCGCCGCACTTCCGCATTTCCCTGGCTCCTCCACTCATTCCACACTCACGTATTTAGCAACAGAACACCACTGGTGTGAGAGGTTCTCTGCTCAATAATATCAGAGAAGGAGAAACAGCTGCTACCACTTCAACTTTAGGACAAACTACCAGAGTCCCAAAAAGAAAAACACCATTTGAAGTCACGGACGACAAAAGACATTTTGACCAAGAAAACATCAACTGATGTTTAGCGCTCTCTCATTTCCTCCGGCATCGCGGGTCTCCAGTTCAGGCAGAAGCATCTCAGGGAAGATACCCAAGGGGAGGGGTGAGTGTTCCAGCACCGTGTTTGCATTCAAAACCTAGCTTGTTCTGTAAATTTACTAAAGCAGCTTTAACCACTTCATCCTCATTATGGTCGTAAGGAGCTGGTGCCTAACTCCATCAGGGAGACGCAACCAACCATTCACACTCTCACTCACACCTATGGGAAACTTTGAGTCTCCTAACCTGAACATGCACATTTTCAATCTGTGAGGAAGCCAGAGCAACTTGGAAAAACAGATGTATTCATCTGGATAACATGCTAACTCTGCAAAGAACGTCGTAGTAGTAATAGTACAGCATAGTAGTTTATACTATACTGTATAGCAGGGGTCCCCAATCCTGGTCCTGGAGGGCCGCTATCCAGCAGGTTTTGTGGTTTCTCTGCTCAAACACACTTGATTCAGTGGTTGAATCACCTGTGCAGCAGCTCATCAAGCTCTGCTGAAGCCTGCTAATCACTTGCTAATTGAAATCAGGTGTGTTGAAGCAGAGTTACAACTAAAACCTGCTGGATACCGGCCCTTGAGGACCAGGATTGGGGACCCCTGCTGTATAGTATAGTATACTACTATAGTAGTATATACAGTAGTAGTAGTAGTAATAGATATTAATTGTTCATCAACATTCCACAAACCCCACTTGAAAAAATCAGAACTATTCCTTTTAGAGAGTAACATAAAGCATTTTACGACACGAGTTCTAATAATGTTACACATTTCTGTTTGTCTCTCATTTCCTCCTCGTGTTATGTAACTGAGACAGCTGCTTAAATGTCTTCATTTACACACGTTGGAATGAGGAAATATATTGAACACTGTTGAATAATTTAACATGTACTTTAAGACCACCTAAGTAACAAATATAAACTACAGGTGGAAAGCGTCTGAATAAAACAACCTACCTACACATTTTCTCACATGCTGAAAGCCAGCTGAAAGACACGGTGCACCACATGGAGCTGAAAATATAACAGTATAGTTGTCACATTTTCAAAGTGGCACATTTCTCAGAGGAGGTTACTGTCATGTTAATAGAGCTCAGTTTTGTTTCTCAGCATGTATCTCTGCTCTCATTTCTTGTTTTTTGTTTTATCTCTCTGCTGAATCCACAGTGCAATCAGATATGCATTTGTTTCTGTGTCTTTAGACAAAAACAAGTTTTCAAAGAGGACAGCTGCTGGAGATGAATTCCCCCTGAAAATTATGCCATTGTCTTTTAATTGCTTCTCTTCTGCTTTGATGCCTACAATTAACTACTCCTCTCTGTTTAATTTGGCCACAGTCATTCTTATTACAGAGGAGAAATGGTGGTCAGAACAAAAAAGAAAGTGGTGTCCTTTGACCCTCTTTTCTCTGCCCTTTTCCACACTGCAACTAATCCAGTTTAACAGGAAGGAAATTGATTCACCATGACTTTAAACACTAAGTCTATTCTGAGGATAAAGTGAAATTTGAGCAGCTAAAATAAATCCACGGTGTCTTGTTAGCTTAGTTTCTGTGAGATCATCCATTCTGAACTTCATGTCATGTTGCTCCCTTGTATTGTCCGCTGAGCCTGGTTAAGCTGTAGCCTGCAGAAAATCAATGAGCACCTTGGGAAAGCCTGCAGGAAAAGTGATGCCATCTTGGGATAGTGGGAATGAGGTGTGTCACTGAAATTTGTAGTTCAATACTGAATGCTTTTACTTATTTTTAATGTGTCTCAAATAAGGGTCAAATGCATAATACAAAACAGTTACTTTAGGAATAATCTGTGCTAGAACTAATCTTCACTGAACTTTGCTCCAACATATGAATTTATATGGTGGCAGAGGAGTTACGTGGTCGCCCCGCAATCGGAAGGTCGCAGGTTCGCATCCCGCTCAGTCTGTCGCTGTAGTTGTGTCCTTGGGCAAGACACTTAACCCGACTTGCCTGTGTTGGTGGTGGTCAGAGGGGCCGAGGGTGCAGAATGGCAGCCTCGCTTCTGTCAGACCGCTCCAGGGTGGCTGTGGCTACATAGTAGCTTACCATCATCAGCAGTGAGTGAATGAATAATGGAAAGCGCTTTGAGTGCCTTGAAAAGCGCTATATAAATCCAATCCATTATTATTATTATTTATAACATGATGACCAAGTATAACATTATAACACTTTACACTGATGGGTTCTTAAAGAGCAGCTGATTTAACTTTTGTTGAAAGGTCTATGATTCAACTTTAAAACCCTAGTAGGGCAGTAACATTTAGATATATGGATATGCAGGAGTTTGTATTATAAAAAATCCTTTAAATCTAAATGCACATATTCATAATATGACTTGAACCTGCTATTGGCCAAAAAATATCAACAAATGATTAAAATCAGCAAGAACCAGAGACATTAAGACAGAAATGCATCTGTGGTGTGATGTGTCAATATGAAAACACCACAAGTGTCCTGGTGAATTGTTTCATTTCCTATATATATATAATTCCCATCTCCCCCTCCATGGGTGGTCTCATCTTTCCAAGCTCGGGTCCTCTACCAGAGGCCTGGGAGCTTGAGGGTTCTTCAGTATCTTAGCTGTTCCTAGAACGGCACTCTTCTGGACTGAGATGTCTGATGTTTTTCCTGGGAACTGCTTTAGCCACTCCTCCAGTTTGGGGGTCACTGCCCCGAGTGCCCCGATGATCACAGGCACCACTGATGTCTTCACTTGCCAGGCTTTCTCAAGTTCTTCTTTGAGGCCCTGGTACTTCTCTAGTTTCCTGTGTTCCTTTTTTCTGATGTTGCCATCACTATTGTCACGTCAACCACAACAGCTGTCCTCAGTTGTTTTTCCACCACACAATGTCTGGTTGGTTCGCCATCACCATTTTGTTGGTCTGGATCTGGAAGTCCCACAGGAGCTTGGCTCTCATGTTCTCTACTACCTTAAGGGGGTGTTTCCCATCCCAGCTTTAAATAATAACAAAGGTGTGAAAGGGTGAATGATTGTTTTGCAGCGCGCGTTGGGGGTTTCTGGTACTCTAGAAGGCGCTAGATCCAATACAGGCCATTTACCATTGATTGTTGAATATTTTGTCAAATTCCTTTATACATACATTGTTCTCATGCATCAAAATTACATCCAATTAATAATAATTAAACTTTGTAATGATGCCAGAATGAAGGCAAAAAGGCTTGAATGCTGGCTGCAGCCTTTCTGCATAGAGTTTACATTTTTCTCCCCATGCATGTGTGGCACTTCTCCAAGTACTTTGGAGACTACTGCAGTCTTGTTCAAATGTGAACTCTCAATAATTTTTCCCACTCGATGAGTAATTATGTTAAATTAACGTGATTTCAATGTTGACCAGAATAATTGTGATAATGACTTGCCATAATCGAGCACCCCTAAAATAGCCTTCAGTTAACTCCTTAATAAAAATCTGAATTATTCCCTTTATGTCATTGCTCCTGTGTGTGATTTGTTCTAGATGTCTTTATAACTTCTCTGGTCATCCAATTTCTCATCAGTAGTCTTCAATATTCTTCCAGTGAGTAATAAAAAGATGGAAGCTTAGAGTCAGGCATCCATCTTGTGTCTGAGTCCTCCTCTGTGCCTTTGTGTGTAGCAGGTCACCAAAGGCTGCAGATGGTGAAAACACAGAGATTCTCCTCACAGCTCAACTGATCTGAAAGTCTCAGGTGGAAGCTACCATATAAAGTAAGAATGATGTAGTAAAGTAGGAGTCAGACTGTCTGCCAATGGATTAGCAACTATGTTTACATAGTGGCTGATTTAGTCCACTAGAGCTGTTCAAGATCAATTTATTGACACCGGGGGAAACTCACAGGATAGTGTTTGAAAGTGTGATGTAGAAGATAAAGAGAAGAGGTAGGTCAGGGATGTTAGACACAAGATAAGTGATTTTAAAACAGTGGTTAGTGTCTGCATGCTGCTGCATGTTTAACTAAATGTGTGATTCACATGGTTAAGCTTATATAAGAAGACAGCCTGTTGCTCCTCTAAGGCAGAACAAACTACAGCTCCAGAGGAGAGGAAGATGAGTAGAAGTCAACCCAGATCTGTCATAAATACCACCTACTCCCCCAAATACAATACACCATCAGCCGGCGTGCTTTCTGGGGTGCACGGAGCGGGAGAGGCATGATGGGGGAGGATGAGTGAAGCAAAAGAGAGTGCAAAAACCTCTAAGGGCTTCTTCCTGACACGGCGATGTGTGACCTTATTGTGTAGCGCTGGGGTGACAGGCTTTTATAGCTTATCAGACAGAGATTCTGTGACAAGCGGCTGCTGTGATATGGGCTCCAGTAAAAAGATTACTGAGAGCAGTGAGAAGTTGACTTTAAAAAGTTGTATGTGAGATGACTCAGGGATCTGGAGTTTGGATAGCATCAAACCTAACCTTTACAAACAAGTGTGGGTGCAATTTTAAAGGGTCAAATGTGACATTCATAACCTAAAGCTGGTATCTCACTGGGCTGAGGAACATGTGAAACATTTCCATATTTCCACCAAAAGATTTCAGGGAAAATACAATGACTCGGTCTTCTTGTGTTTCCATACAAAATTACTAAAATGTCAGCATATCGTAACTGTTCGGCAGTGAGGGACGTCACTGATCAGCGCCAAAAGGTGTCCACGGACATCAATATCATTTTCAAAGTTTTATTCTGTCAAAGTACGCCATAATTGAATTCTTCGTGGGACGGGAAGAGCACCTGTGTGATGTGGAAAGCGACGTTCATTGACCAAAAGAAAAGCTGTGAATTACACCATTATAGGGGAATTTCCACATCATTTTTTTAAATTGGGAGTTTAGAAACTGTTATTTTAAAGCAGCGTGAGCGCTGCTTATGTTTCCTTTCCTTCCATTCTGCTTCATCAGCAACTCTTCCAATTTTACAAATGTCCATGGTGTTGGCGACATCTGCCAGTGTCATTTCCCACTGAGTTACAACCAATCTGCATGAGTTAACCACAAGTCCCGCCCAGCAACTCTCCTGGGCCTTTCCCTAATACAGGTACTCGGTTGGTTCCTGAGATGGCCCGGTGAAATGAAGACATGTGCATGTCGGGAAGGTCTGGTAATATTACCCAGAAGGCCTAAAGTCAGGAAAACAATTCAAGGCAGAACTGTTGTGAATTTTGAAAACTTTCTCATGACTGTTCTTCACAATGTCTCACCAACAATCTCAGCCTGGCGAGATCCTGTCAAGCACTAGCCGAAGTTTAGAAGTTTGTTTTGTAGGTGACTGAATAAGGAGAGATGGGACAGAAATGACACATGGACATATGTAGATAGTATTAGATGTCTCTCAGGGAATGGTATAAAAGTATTTTTGTCATGTGTTGTTTGTATCATTTCAGTTCCAAGAAGACCAAACGTCAACAGCAAACAGACATAAGTTTCTAATCTCAGTGATGTTATGGAGGTACAGTAAACTGTTTCCTGCACATTTACAGTTTCCTTCACCTTTGCTTACTATTTATCTATGTTGCGAAATTCTCACTTTCTTTCTCCAGCGTGGAGGATGGCAGAATCAGCAAATAAGAGAAGAGTGAGGTCAGATTTTAAGTTAAAACCTTCTGAATTACACCACATTCTAGATAATTCAAGCTTTACATCTGCAAAAACCATCATTCTCACTGCAGATTTCTATTATTAAAATGTCTTGCAGTGCCCTCTAGGCACTTTTCCATCACATCACCTGGCAGCCTACACCCTCACAACCCTGATGCTATGACTGGTCCTCATTAGTTGGACTAATTTACCACTCTCTCTGTCAGAAAACACAGGGGACTCACTGAGCTGTATATAGCCTTTGCTCTGCTGGTGCTTTGTATCTCCTGCTGAGTGCTGATTTGATAAAACATACTGCTGCTCAAAGCTCACGAGTACAACTTTAATTACTTTAAAGGCACATTACTTGGAGACACTTGGAGTGTGTTGTGCCTAAATCAGGTTCAGATGGCATCAGCCAGTTTCATCTGAATTAGAAGTTGTAGAAATTCTCATTTATATTGTTTTTCATGAACTTTTTCATTGTGAACTTTTTGCAACTAATGGTTTGACATTACATTATATAAAATTCCCATCTCACTCACCGCATGTGTTCTCATCCTTCCAAGCTCGGGTCCTCTACCAGAGGGAGCTTAAGGGTTGTGCGCAGTATCTTAGCTGTTCCTAGAACCGCACTTTTCTGGACTGAGATGTCTTATGTATTTTCTGGGATCTGATTTAGCCACTCCTCTAGTTTGGCGGTCACTGTTCTTCTTTGAGGCCCTGGTACTTCTCTAGTTTCTTGTGTTACTGTTACCTGATGTTGCCATCACTTGGTATTGCTACATCAACCACAACAGCTGTCCTCTGTTGTTTGTCCACCACCACAATGTCTGGTTGGTTCACCATCACCATTTTGTCGGTCTTGATCTGGAAGTCCCACAGGAGCTTGGCTCTCTTGCTCTCTAGGGGGTGTTTCTCACTTTGACCTTGGGGCTTCCAGTCCATATCCTGCACAGATGTTCCTGTACACTATGCCAGCCACTTGGTTGTGGTGCTCCATGTATGCTTTCCCTGTCAGCAACTTACACCCTGCAATTATATGGTTGATTGTCCTTGGGTCTTGTCTGGTGTGTGAGATCTTGACCTCTGTTGCTCAGGGCCTGTTCCTATGCAGCCATGATGAGTGCCCTCTGCTGTCCTTCAGACCAGCTGAGACCTTATATATATATATATATATATATATATATATATATATATATATATATACACTGCTCACAAAAAAAAAATTAAAGGAACACTTTTTTTATTGGGCCTGGCATAAAATCAATTAAACCTGTCTGATAATTTTCTGGTTGATTAAGCAGCTGAGGGCATTGTTAATCACTTTCAGCTCCATGGACTTGACAGGTGCACTAAAGTGGCAACAATTACAAAACCCTCAAAACAGGACTGGTTTAACATGTGGAGGTCATTTCAAGTTTCTCCCTCTTGATCTTTTTTGGCTGGTTTTCCACTCGTGCTAGTTTTGGCTTGAGTAATTATCTCTACTGGCAGTATGAGGCGATTCCTTAACCCTACAGAAGTTGCACAGGTTGTCCAACTTCTCCAGGATGGCACATCCACACGTGCTGCAGCAAGAAGGTTTAATGTGTCTCCCAGCACAATCTCCAGAACATGTAGGAGATTTCAGGAGACTGGCGGTTATTCTCGGAGAGCTGGACAGGGCCGTAGAAGGTCCACAACCCATCAGCAGGACCGATACCTGCTCCTTTGTGCAAGGCGGAACAGGCTGAGCACTGCTCGTGCCCTACAGAATGACCTCCAGAGGGCCACTGGTGTGAATGTCTCTACCCAAACAATCAGGAACAGACTTCATGAAGATGGCCTGAGGGCCCGACGTCCTGTAGTGGGCCCTGTGTTCACTGCCCAGCATTGTAGAGCTCGACTGGCATTTGCTCAAGAACACCAGAATTGGCAAGTCCGCCACTGGCGCCCTGTACTTTTTACGGACGAGAGCAGGTTCACCCTGAGCACCTGTGATAGACGTGAAAGAGTCTGGAGAAGACAAGGAGAACGTTATGCTGCCTGCAACGTCGTTCAACATGACAGGTTTGGTGGTGGGTCAGTGATGGTCTGGGGAGGCATATCCATGGAGGGACGCACAGACCTCTACTGAAATGGTGCTCTGACTGCCATAAGGTATCCAGATGAAATCCTTGAACCATTTGTCAGACCCTACGCTGATGCAGTAGGTCCTGGTTTTCTCCTAATGCACGACAATGCCCGGCCTCATGTGGCAAGAGTATGCAGGCAGTACCTGGAGGATGAAGGAATTGAAACAATTGAATGGCCTTCACGATCCCCTGACTTAAACCCAATAGAACATATGTGGGACATTATGTTTCGGTCCATTAGGCGGCGCCAGGTTGCTCCTCAGACTGTACAAGAGCTCAGGGATGCCCTCACACAGATCTGGGAGGAAATGCCACAAGACACCATCAGTTTCATTAGGAGCATGCCCCGACGTTGTCAAGCATGCACACAAGCTCGTGGGGGCCACACAAGATACTGAAAAGCATTTTGAGTTGCAGAAATTAAGTTTTTGAAATAATGGACTAGCCTGCCACATCTTCATTTCACTCTGATTTTAGGGTGTCTACACAATTGAGCCCTCTGTAGGCTGAAAACTTTTATTTCCATTAAAAGACTTGGCATCCTTTTGTTCCTAAGACATTGCCCTGTCGTTATTTGTATAGATATCCAACTTCATATTGAGATCTGATGTATCCAATGTGTTTCTTTAAAGTGTTCCTTTAATTTTTGTGAGCAGTGTATATGTATATGTATGTATGTGGGCTGCCATTGATTTTTGAAATTCCATAGTATTTATAGATGTTTCTGGTCATCTGGAAGCTTTCTTTATGATAGTTCAACTTCTTCAGTTATAATGACCATCTCTATCTTGTTTGATGTAATTTTTACACCTTCTGGGAGACTTTCAGCAGGTACTTTATGTAATTAGCCTTGCTGCAAGGCATGGCCATCTTATTCACAATATTCAGTGTCACATCAGCTAACCTCAGGTTATCATAGTTGTGTTGGCATTTTCTCTGATGATGGGTATGAAAAAGTAAATAGACGTTATTTTTTTGTCCACATCGACTTTGTTTTATTCTGTGAAGTGATTCTGTAATGGCTTCTCATCTGGAGCCAGGTTCTGTTGGAGGAGTTTTCCTCTCCACTGTCGCTACATGCTTGCTTAGAATGAAGGATTGCTGTAAAGTCACTGACACGACAAGTCAGTGACTCGATGCAATCTGATGGGTTTCCTTTGCAAAAAATTTAACTAATTGGAAAAATGAACTGAATTCAGTGCACTGATAAGTAGGTTCAATTGGAATGTTTACTTTGTAAAGTGCCTTGATACAACTCTTGTTGTGAATTGGCGTTATATAAATGAATTAGATTGAATTTCCATCCGTCCATCCATTTTCCTTCGCTTATCCAGGGTCGGGTCGTGGGGGCAGTAGCCTAAGCAGAGAGGCCCAGACTTCCCTCTCCCCAGTCACTTGGGCCAGCTCCTCTGGGGGAAGCCCAAAGCGTTCCCCGGCCAGCCAAGAAAATGAGTCCCTCCAGCATGTTCTAGGTCTTCATTTAGGTCTACTCCCAGTTGGCCGTGCCTGAAACACCTCACCAGGGAGATGTTCAGGAGGCATCCTAACCAGATGCCTGAGCCACCTCAACTGGCTTCTCTTGATGTGGAGGAGCAATGGATGTACTCCTCCCGGTTGACCGAGATTAATTGAATTGAATTGCATTTATAGTTTGATGTTTGCTTTACTCTTCTGTTACTAGTCCACTTCTAATCTACTTTTCTGATTTCCAAACATCTCATCTGGGCAGCATCCAAGCTGGCAGAACAATCTGTGGATAAATGTTTTATCTTCACCAGGGAATTGTCTTATTTTTTGTAAACAAATTAGCGGCCTTCAAAAATATATTTAAGATCCACTGATCTACACCAATGTCAAAATAGCTGGAAGAAAAGATAAATATGTGTATCACAAATTAATCATAACAATGTGTAGGTGATTGAAGTTGACTTTTAAATGTCTCTCCTGGCTTGTTTTTCCCCAAAGGGCTTGTCTGTCACTTCAGAAAAAGCATGTCAGTCAAGCAAGTATAACCTTAGCACACCTCTCCTTGAGGCACAGTCATGAAACATGTCCTATCCTAATCATATCTTTATTATTTACATAATTATTCTTTAAAAAGCTGTTGACAAATAACAGGCATGTGTGTTTATGTGAGTTGAGAAAGCTACATTTTGCGCACTATGGAGCCTGGTAAAATATTTTTAATGCTGCAGTTTTGCACTTTAAAGAACTGACTTTGATCTCTATTTGTCATAATCTGACACTATTATGACTGGAGCTGAGTACCTTTGCTCCTTTGGTTCTATTACAAATCCTATTACAAATATTACATCTCTCAATACAAATGCACATTTTATGATCGCTAAAATAAGTCAAAGCTTTGCGCTCAATTATCATCCTCTACGGTCCATCCAGCATTGAGTTTTTACACATTTCAGCGTGCTCCAGTGCAAGCTTCCCTCTCACACCTTTTAGCAAATTAGAGCGTTTAATTAGGAAAAGCTAATTTGTATCACATCATTTACATGGTGCAACCAGCCTTCGCCAGGATATTCTAATGGATTATTGTTGCCCGAGGAGCTGCTCCCATGTGTAAATTTTGCCTATGTGTGCATGTGTATTTTTTAAAATGACTAAATAACTTTCTAGCCAGGAATTTATATTGAGAGGAAATTTATCAGTGATAATGGCTGCTTGGTTTTTTTATGCACAATCATTTAAAAATAACCTTAACCATTTATACATCTACTTATTCAGTCATCTTCTTCTGATTTAAAGTCAGGTTGTAGAGGAAAAAATTCAGGAGGAAAACGTATACATTTAGGTAGACATAGCGAGTCTGAAGTTTGAAACACCTCCTATTCAAGGTGTCTAAAAGGGATTTTCACCAGAGACCCAAACCACCTTAAAGTGTGACTCACACCATGGGTGAAGACTTAATTCACACACACTCCCTGTTGGAAAAATGCACCTAAAGGAGGCGGTGCCTGACAGATCTAGAGACCAGCACTGAGGCAGTGATTGACAGCACCCTCCTCAACACCCCCGCATGCTCTCAGAGTTTCTGACTTAGAAAAACGAGTCGTTAACAGGTGCGAGCACACGAACACGTGCACACGAGCACACACAGACAGCAGACTCACCGCCCAGGAGAACAGACACAGAAACTGCCGTAAGCTGGAGGATTTCCTGTCCACCGCGATCACTAGAAGAAAGGGAGGAGGAGGACTTTTTATAAGGAGGTGAGCGGCTCTGAGCCATAACGAGTCATATCGGCAGGTGAGTGGCCAAGCCATGTGGAGGTGTGGCCTATACTCAGCTGGAGTCCAATGCAGTTCAGTTGCATAACATGGAACAGACGTCACCCTGCACTACTTAGCTGTGGCTAAATCAATGTGGAGCAGAGTTTTAACCTAAAGATGGAGATATAATTACGATTTTGGGCTGGAATATTAAATTTTAAGTAAGTTGCACTAAACTGCCAAAATAACGACTACACATGTATACAGCACTATATTAGACACTCATCTATACAGCAAAAATAGTTGATTAAGGTGTTACTCGTTCAAACTCCTTTTGATGGGAAGAAGCAGCGACTACTCTGATCTCCTCGCAGTGGCGCCGGGGTGACCATGGCCCCCTGGCCACCCTTTGGGGGGACGCCACTGCTCTCAGGTATCTTTGATCCTTCCTCTACCTTAGAGTGAGTCCTGCCACTCAAGATAGGACGTCCATTCCAGCCACTTTTATTCACAAATGCATCATTTGTGAATATGGAGTCTATATGCTACATTAAGACTCCTTTATAAGTGGAGGAGCGGTGGTGATTCTGCTCAAAGATTCCCCTGGATGATGAACTTCTTCAACTTATCTCTATGACTAAAACATGGCAGAGAACAGAGAAACTCATTTCAGATGTTTTACCCTGAATCTTGTTTTAGTTGTTTACCTGCTTCATGATCAACAAGCTGAACAGGTAATTCAACTATTGAACCAAATGCACTATCCAGTATGTTTTAGGGAAACAACTAAAACATGCTGGATAGTGGACCTCGAGGACCAGAGTTGGAGACCCCTGCCCTAGATGAATCCCTGATCCATTGGTCCAGCTCTTGCTCCATCCTACCACTACTTGTGAACACAACACTAAGATACATGAAATCCTCCACTTGAAGCAAACCCTCATTTTAATATTTTTCCATTTGCAGTAAATACTTTCACTACAGAGCACCTCTCAGACTTCTATTCATGCATCCCTTTCTCCTGTAATGTGCCCCCTAGAAAAGCCTTTTGATTACATATATTATTTCCACACATTCACAAGCATGATTAGCTAGTTGAGAACAAAATTCACTAATTTTACATTTTGCATTAATAAAGCTTCATATGGAAATGAAACTCTATTGTCCTCAAAAAAAGCTTCTGTCGTGTCGATCCCATTAAGAGAGAGCAGGCCTACTTCCTCATTGAGAGTCACAAATGACCCTTTGATGAAACCGCTCTTTGACCCCCTCCCTTTCCTTTTTTCTTTTTTACAAAGCAGCATAAATGAACAAGGACCGAGTGCGTGGTGCTTTGAAGGCTGCAGGATAAGAACGGGAGAAAAAAAACACAAGAGATTATTAAAATTCATTCAGCGGTGCAAAGAGCAGCATTTCTTCTTTCTATTCAGCAGCCAAACAACAAAGAAGCATTAACTAATTACCGAAATGTTACCATGGTATCCAGCCTGGGCAAATCTTTTAATTTCAATTCTCTTTCTTTCTATTATTGAAGCTTTTTATAGACATTCTAATAATTGCAGCAAAGGAAAAAGTGGTGTCATAAATAGAAAGGCTAGAGCCAACTTTTTTTTTGTTTAAAAGCAAATATAATGAAAGACTGTGTTTTTATGCATAGATTAACTTTAAATGTGGATTAGGCTAATGTAGTTGTCTTGATGTGATTAAGCTGTGTGTTTTGGGCCAACCGGAATCAGAAACAGTTACAATCAGGAGATCGAAACAAAAGAGGATACTTTCCAGTTTGTTTCCCTGTTCAAACACCCCGATTAAAAGATTGAATTAACCTGTTCAGCGTGCCCTTCAGTAGCTTGTTAATCACTCAGGGATTCAGATTAGATGTGTTGGAGCAGAGTAAATAGGTCCAGGATTGTGCACCACTGTTTTAGGCTCTTGGTTTATTTTTTTTGTAAATTAATTTTCATTTACTTAATGTAATATTTAGATTCAAAAATATATTAAGCTTATATTGAAAAATGACTTATTGGCTAATGTCTTGATTATAATCAAAATATACTGAGGCTACATTTAGGTTACACGGTAATCAAATATTTGCTAAAACTATTTTATAACATGTTGACAATTGCATTAAAGTAAATCTTCAAAAATTTTCATTTGAGTCATTTGTGTTTTTAATTGACCATATTTTGAGCCAAACCTATGACTAATTGAATCGGTCCTATTGAACTTTCTCCATGTTATCTACTGCTCTTCTGCAAAAGTGAAACCTCTCAGTTTGTCTCTAAAATGCACAGATAAAGTCAAGAATACTGTTAATCTGACTGTAGAGGTGCATATCTGCAAAATCTCAATGATGCATACAACATTTGAACAAACATATGGAGTTTTGACAATAGATTCATTTTAAGATGGCAGAAACGCCATTTGGTTTTAGTCAGACTAGCCATTAGCTCATCTGGTAAGAACTAATCTCTGCTTCTCCAAACAGAGGTTGTTCAAAGATCTAAAAAAACCAGTCAACATATTACAGTTTTTTTCGATTGCTAAAACTCAAAAAGCAATATTGAGGCACAATTTTCACAACCTCTACTTCTGTTCCCAATCGCTTGACTCAATTTATCACTACTCAAGATATCCTTATCATATTAGAACTCTGATTTTCCTCCTTTACACTCTGATGTCAATTTCACATTACCTTGCTGTCAAAACACAGCACACAATTATCAGGTTTACACACACTTCTCACATAAATCCTCAAAGCTTCAATCAATAACACACAAATATTCAAATCTCTAAACTTTCGGGTCTGGCGAGCAATTTGCGATCAATGACTGCAGCATAAAAGGAGGCTTGACGCTCTGTTGTGTTTGATGAGCAATGGAGAACAGAGACAACACAGAAGGAGAGGGGTACGTATGGGAGTAGGAGGAGGAGGACGGGGAAGGGGAGGAGGAGGAGGAGAAAGAGGAGGATGGGGAGGAGGAGGACGGGGAAGGGGAGGAGGAGGAGGAGGAGAAAGAGGAGGAGGACGGGGAGGAGGAGAATGAGGAGGAGGAGGACGGGGAGGAGGAGGAGAAAGAGGAGGAGGATGCGGAGGAGGAGAGAGAGGAGGAGGACATCACCTGTGATGAGCCCCTCTGGCCAGACAGAGACCGGAGGCATGATGCCCCATGAATATGCTTGAATGGGAGAGGGGGTGGGGAGGTGGTTTAAAAATAAAGTGTTTTGTCTCTAAATTTGTGTGTGTGTAATGTTTGTCTATGAGAGAAGTGGGCATTGTAATAGATTCAGTGTGTTCCATTTCTCTAATTGTGTTTTCAGTTTTGCTCTTCAGTGTTCTTTCCATGCTTGGTAGTGTTCTGCCAAATGCTACTTGTGTTTATTCAATGAATGGTATGTGTGTGTCATGTGAAAATATGGCTGTGTTTACCAAATGAAAACACGTGTTCCATTTTGTTAACATGTTACGAGATTTGATGGCAGAGTTGTTTTGCAAAGGGATGCTAGGGTTTAGCAATTTGTGTGTGATGTTTGGGGTTTTGTGTTTGTAGTTTTGAAAGAAACGTACAGTTTCGACAAACGCGTTTTAGCAATTGAAAAAAACTGTAACTGTTCATATGCTTCACACAGAAACACTTTTGAAGTGTCTAAACTATGTTTTTAGACCCAGTAACCTCATGAACTTATCTTTTAATCCAGTTTAATGCAAGAAAACAAATGTTGTTCATTCTAACATGCAGGCTATTGAATATGAGCCTAAAATGCAACCATCTTTGTTTGCCCAGGGTGTAAAACTATTTCCAAAACTTTATTCCTCAGTGCTGTGGCATCGCTGTGAAAGGGTAGGAAGCAATTCTGCATTTCTTCTGCTTTTATTTAGGCTTGTGAACTGATTTGATGCCTGAAGACAAGAAATAATTCACAATTCTCCCAGCAAATCAGGGAAATGACAACCAATTTCACTCTGCCCCTGGACACTTGGATTTACATGCTGCATTAAACAGGAAATACTTTGAAAAAAGTGTGAATGTTTTCAGCTGAAATTGCAGATCTTTCTTTTATTGAAGCCTAAATTTGATTCACATGAATGGATAAAAAAACATTACAAAGAAAAAGATGGCAGTTCTTCATCCTGTTTGTGAAAAGGGTATTTAATTATTTTTGACTGAAGGTCTCGAAACAGTCCTAAAAAAATGTTCAAGGTTTGAATACATTGACTCATCCATATGTAATGTAACAGAGAATGAACAAAAAACAGGAAATAATCAATAAAACACTTGTTTTAGTAAACCTATTTTCAGTGAAGTTACTATGTTAACATTTAAAATTCACACTAAAATTCACAATGTATGTTTTTTATTTAAGTTTAATATATTTAAAGTTTGTATACATGCTCCCACTGCCTACATTATCTGTATTTTTTTATTCTAAGAAAACCTGAGCTGAGACCAAACCAACAGGCTCTTTTTCTGTTTTGCATTTTTGATCAGATAATTCAGACCAGGGACAGAGCAACAAAGCCCTTTCTCTAATCTCTGACGTGTCTTGTCTCAAATGGCCAGAGCCAAGATCCTCTGTGATCAAACCCAGACAGATCTGTGATCAGATCACTCAGGACAACTGGTTAGACAGAGGAGTGTTTACAGTTTTATTCTTTCATTAAGCTGCTATAACAAATTTGAAAAACACATTAACTTAAAACATTTTTTCATGCCTCTTAACAAAGATCTAACATTAGCTATAAATATATTGTGAAGCTTAAAAAAAAAGTATATAAAAATGAATAAAGTGGTTTTCTCGCATTTGTCGAAAAACCTCCACCAAAAACACGTTTCAGACCGAAAGAACACATTTGGACCTAGAAAACGGTGACTGGTGTTTAACGCTCTCTCGTTTCCTCTGGTAATGTGGGAGATACCCGAGGGGAGGGGTGAGTGTTCTGTAATCGTGCTAGCTTGTTCTGTAGATTTGCTATAACAGCTTTAATGTCAGGCGATAAGGACACTGCTGTTAACACTCATGACGACAGGTGAGAGAAAGTTCTGCGTTCAAAAGTCAAACAGTAAAAGCATGTTTTCTCTTGATGTTAATACAATGACCAAGACTTAGTATAAAATACTTTTGTCCTTTGTGTCTTTGTGCTTCACAGGTTTATATATCTATATAAATATATAGATCAGATTTATCCAGTAATTACTCTCTGACATTTTCAGTGTCCGTTGGTGTTTAACGTGATTGTTTTATCAGATAGACTGGGTTGACTGCAAAAGTTAGTGGTAGTTAAAGTAGAGATTGTGTGCATTATGTGATTGGGAAGAGTCATAACTATTACAAGACCAAATTTTAGCTCAATGTCCGTAAAAGTGAGCTGGTTTTAATCGTTAGTGGGATTTGAAGAGGTTAGCTGTCTGTGGCATTCATCTTGAATTGTGGTAATTAATTGTTTTGGGGAAAAGTTTTTTAAAAAGCATCTTTAACAATCAGTTTGTATTTAGGGTAGAAGTCAGAGACGACTCTCAGCTACTATCACACTTCATTTTAACCCAGTGATGAGCTTGTAGTTTTGGCTGACACCTTTTAGGGTAGGTTTTGTGTGAATTCTGCAGGGTTTATGTTTTTAAACCCTACCCCCCACACCATTAGTCTCCTTAACCGACCTGCCCATCAAAGAACAAAGCTTATTAATTGCAGGTTTACTCCATATGGTCTAACTTCCACACTGAAGTAGTGAGAAGAGAAGAGAAGAGAAGAGAAGAGAAGAGAAGAGAAGAGAAGAGGAGAGAAGAGGAGAGAAGAGAAGAGAAGAGAAGAGAAGAGAAGAGAAGAGAAGAGAAGAGAAGAGAAGAGAAGAGAAGAGAAGAGAAGAGAAGAGAAGAGAAGAGAAGAGAAGAGAAGAGAAGAGAAGCTAACTGACCAGGTGATAAGGAAATTATTTTTTTTTTTTTTTTGCATTTCCCATCTACACTTCAGCAAAATCTAATCAGGGGTTAGTGGAAGAGACAATGTAAGCTCATAGGTAAGAAAAGACAAGATAAAGTCAATATCGCTGACAGGCTGGGCCTTAGGTACCCTAAAGAAAACAAGGAAAATAAAACAGAGGCAGTGATGAAGAAAATTCAAAGCGTACATATTCAATCAGTTTCAGAACAATTTATCAATATATTCATCAAAATCATTTGCCACGAGCAAACCTTGAAACTTAAAAGAGTTTTTGATTTACTGTATTCAGCAGAAACTAAATATCACGTGAGCAGTGAGTGTGCAGAGCAGGAGGCTGGGAATGGAAAGAAAAGCTACAAGAAAAACTTCTGTTTATCGCCTCCTCCTCCTCAACCCAGATGTTATTTTTAAGATTCACCAGAGTCTTTGGGATTCAGTGTTCCAACAGGCAACAGGTGTGTTCACTCCTCTACATCCTACCAGCGCTGCCCTTTTTCTCAGGGACTGACAGCAGAACAGGTGATTCTCCGCTCGCCGGCGTTCGGCAAGCAGCCGTGGATGAAGGTCAATCCTCTGAAGGAGGGGAAACGAGAGGGGGGAGAGAAAACTAAACCGTGATAGATTGGATTTGGGGGGGGGGGGGGGGGGGGGGGGGGGGGGGGGGGGGTGAAGTTACCAACAGAATATGCATAAACAACAAGGACTCAAAATATAGAAGGATCTTGTTGCCATGACAACACACCTGCTGTGGTGAAATATTGGTCCAGCTTTATTGATATGGAGACTCCAAGGTTTTAGGCCATGAGGGTTTGAGATGGGTGTGTGTGTGTGTGTGTGTGTGTGTGTGTGTGTGTGTGTGTGTGTGTGTGTGTGTGTGTGTGTGTTTGTGTGTGTGTGTGTGTGTGTGTGTGTGTGTGTGTGTGTGTGTGTGTGTGTGTGTGTGTGTGTGTGTGTGTGTGTGTGTGTGTGTGTGTGTGTGTGTGAGAGAGAGAGAGAGAGAGAGAGAGAGAGAGAGAGAGAGAGAGAGAGAGAGAGAGAGAGACCTTTGTGTGCTACTTGTGTAAATAAGCCATACTGACTTGAAATGGACCTACACACAGACTGAACCACTTAATCATTTCCTTATAATATAAAAAACAAATAAAAATAAATGTGTCACATATTTGTTTCTGCCTATTTAAATAATAATTAACTAATTGGTGAATCGTGTCATAAATCTCACTGTGTTGTTTATCATTTATTAGGAAAAAAAATTAAAAACATGACAGATTCACTGTCTGTCATGAGATCAACTCTAAAATGTGACCCTATGAAAGAACATATTTCATTAGTAGAAAGCAGGGCTGGGAACTGTAAAACAACTTATAGCGTAAATCCAAAATGTGTTACAGCCGATAAGGATATAATACATTTGTCTGGCTTTTTACCCACTTCATTTTTCAATTTGCAGGTTAAATAGTATAATGTGTGCACTGTATAAAATCATCCATCAAGGATGTGGAAGATAAACTAACCTAAAGTGTTTCAAGATGCAGTGCAGAAAACTTTATATGTAAAAACGTTTTTGTAAAACAACCTGGATCTCTAATGTTGTCAAAACGATCAATATAGCAGCAGTAGGCAAGCTGAGAGTCTGAGCAACACTTTCTTGAAGAGATAAATGGCAGAGAAGAAGAGTGCAAGACTTTTGACACCATGGGGGAAGAACAGATGCTAAGAAAACACACGACTTATCTTCCCTGTGAGGCCGTATGGAGAAAAGACCCTGTGGTTGTCATCCTCCGCCTAAGCGTTTCTTCTCCTTTCTCCTGCTCTCATTTATTTCAATTTGTCATGCTTTACTTTTCCCTTAAGAGAGCACGCGTGCTTGTGAAGGGCCCCATATAGGCCGCGAAATTGTGTCTGCGCTTTGCCTGTAATGAAACATTTAGATGCAGGCAAGTGTGATGGTTGTGCATTAATACTGGTGTTGATGTTTCCAGTGTAAAAGCCTCAGTCTCAAGCTGCTGGCTTGGTTCACTGCTGCAAAGGGTAAAAATGTCTTGTCTGAAGATGGAACTAGTGTTTTTGTTTTTAATCAATGAGTGGTCAAGGATATTTTAGTAGTACAGTGATCCTAAGCATTTAAAATTAGATGAGATGATAAAGAACTGACATTTTTAAAGGAGTTATACACTCATTATTTCAGTAAATTTGCTGTGATCTCTAGTATGAATAAATGCCTTGTGAGTAGTTTTCTGTGGAAAAAAGCTCTGGAACTCCTGGTTCAGGAAGTAGAACTCAGTCGGATGAGTGGGGGTGGAAAACGTCAGACTCAAGAGTCTTACTCATTCATATTCATTATATGCAAACCTCTCACCTCTGATTGGCTAACAGTAACGCGACTCTTTCGCTGCCTCCATTCACTTTCAACGTTGATGTTTTATCTCCACAAAAAACTATTTTCATTCGACGGCTAATGCAGGAAATATGTATGAAAGACTATTTTCATGTTCAGCGTGCGTCTCAGAGTGACCAGTCCTATTTCAAAATGAGCAAATATTGCACAGTCCCTCAGAGAAGCTCACCTTTAATTAATTAAAATACTCTGTGCAGAAGTCTTGTGCAAAGTCATGCAAATTTCTTCTTGCAGGTGACCATAGTAAACTACTGCACTTAGTAGCTTTTCATAAGTTTATTAGTTGATTTTGCAAAAAAAAATCTGCTCAATTAGAACAAGTTAGCTCAAGCAAACCTGAACCTACTTATTAAAGTAGGTCGTTATGAGGACTTGGATTTTGTACTTCTGTAGGTGATCTCACTGCTACGTTCTGATTATTTGTCACCTTTTTTCACTCTTTATAGTCATTATTACAACAGTTGATGAAAAATAAAACAAATGAGTAGCTCATCTTTTTTTAACCGCTGTGAGAAATATGAAAATAAACATGTCTCAAAGTAAATTCTGCTCAGTGAAGCTTAATTAACCTCCATCACCTCCAGCTGTGTTAAATCTATCCTCCAACCAAGCCAAGCGCCACAATCAACACTCTGGCACATGGTGCTGCATTTGTTATGTTGTTAGCTTTCAAGGTGATAAAAATGTAAAGAATTGCGTAATCTTGAGCCAAAGGCTTCATTGTTGGTATGTTGATGCTTGTTGGAGTTTGCTGTAAGTTACAGAATCCACAGTGCCCAGCTTGTGCCCGGTAGAAATAGCTCCTCTCATGGAAAACAGTAAATATGTGAATTTATCAATGTTTACTAAAAGGTGGTCATAGTATATTCTAACTTTATTGTTCTCTGAACAGAATATTTTAAAGGCGAGTATACCCACATTGCAATACACTTGTTTTTATCATCTTTTCATCACAAATGTATGTGTTTTACCACTGTGGCATGCAGCTGCTAACATAACAAAAAGCCCAAGATATTTAAATTTTAATGCACTTGCACATTCAATTTGCACAAAAGTCCTTTGATATTTTTCCAGATTTTCCACATTGTCCTGTTTCATTCAACATGTCTGAAATAATATCAATTCATAGAGAAGTTCAGGCAAATTCTACAGTTTTTTCTGCAGAGTTGGCGTTAGCTTCAGGCACATATTCTTTATATGCATGTTGCTCCATTGAAACAGTGGACATTTTCCAAAAGCCAATCTTTAGAGTATGTAAGCGTGTGGTTTTCAGAAGCTGGTGAAGGGTCATTGAGTTGTGAGACAGAGAGAATACATTTGGGGATTGGAAAGATCAAAGAGGAAACATGCCATTGTGAGTTTTTGCATCTCTTTGCTGTTGGGTCTCTTGAGTGCCACTTTGAACTTTGCATAAAATTGGAATTTTTTGCAGGTGTGATCAGAGGAAGAAATCATTCACACGATACTTCAAAGAGCAATGGCACAGGTGTCGCCACAAATGAACAAAAAAACAATGATAGCTAAGTTCAAATACTCACAAAGTCAAAATGGGTAAAATGTGACTATTTTCCCAGTGGTTTACTAAAACTAATTTGTAATAAGTTCCATGAAGGCATTCACTAGGAAATCTTATAAATCTGCTTAACTGAGATTTGATTTTAAAGAAGTGTATTGGTTTGTGTAGCCCAAACTTTCATGTGAGTATTCTTTTGGGCATTTTTACTGACTGAACAGACATGCATATTTATTTGTGCAAAGAGGTGTTGCTCACTTGCCCAATTGCTACATAAACCGTTTTAATCACTTTGGCACATCATCTATAATGTAGGATAATCTCGAGTGAAAAATAAGTAAATAAAGTCGGTGCAGAGCAGTGTGACTCAAACAACCATAAATCTGTAACTAGAAGTAGATTCTTCAGGGTTGTGATGGACTAGTTTAATGATTTCACCAAATTATCAAATGATACTGTAAAGTTGACAGAAAAACACTGATATTCAGGATTTAGGAGGAGCAGCTGCTCTATTTCAAGCTCAACCTTGAAAACAGAGGTCCTCCCTTTATTCCTATGGGAGGAGATCTTTTATTCTTTTGGTCCCAAACTCATGACCGTAGGAGAGGGTTGGTTCATAAACAGACTGGTAAACTAAAAGTTTTGCCATCTGACTCATAGTTTTTTTTCTTTGCTAATTAATCCCATTCTAAACGAATAATATTGTGAATGCAATAATTATTTTTTACTGTATTGTCAAGAAAAAAATAGATGAAACATGTTCCTTGTTCCTTCTTATTTATTTGGGGACAAAATGTGATTTTCACCGTTTTAGGGAACCTTCCTAATAGTTTTCAGTACTTTATTGTTGTCAGTTTTATGTTTTCTTTCAGTTAAGTTTGATGCATGCTTCAATGTGATCAAGAGACTAAAATAAGCTCTAAACTGATGAATAGGTCTCTAATAGGTCAAGAAGCTTCGTGTCCTCCCATCTGAGCTCATGATCATATAGTCAAGTTGACATTCGATTAAAGCAGATTCATTTTAATCTGATCTTTATGTGATTTTATAGCAGTTAAAAGAGAAGACCTGAGACCTGAACCTAATTACGTGGTAATCTAATAAATATCCAGACATTTCTGTACAATTTAACCTAAAGAATTAGAAGATGAGCCCTTCAGCTTAATAAATCTAGTATGATCAACAATGAAGGCATCAAGCTTCAATGTAACCCAGAATTGGGGAGATGTGTGTGAGTCTCTCAACTGCTATAGGTATAAGAGAAAGAACTGAATTTAAATTTGATCAAATATCCCAGAAATGAGCTAGTCAGACATTTATTTGCTGACATAACTAATGTTTCATAGTCAAACCAGTCTGTGTTAGACCGATCCTTAACCTCGAGCCATAAAGTAACTCACGCTCTCAGAACCAGTTTAAAAATGGCTCCGATCTTCCTCAGTGAGTTCATTTATTTGGACTATGCAAGCAGCCTGACAGACTTATGACACAGCCATCAGGGCTAATGTAATTAGTCTATAGTTATAAAAGGAATGGTGGGTAATGAATTGTTTCATTCTGGAGCAAGAGTAATCCGTTTTCCTGCTAGGTTGTAATATCTCAGTGGAACACATCCTCCCCGAGAGCTGATATTAGGATTACTGGTTGAACGTTGCATATGGGGCACCCACTATGAATAATTCTGCTTCAACAAATGAACACAGAGTGTTAACAACAATCACACAAAGCGGTTGCATCATTATTCCCCATCATGTTGGCCTTGACACTCTGAGACCACTCCTCCCCCCAGGCAAAAAGGAGAGGGCAGAGGTTGTAGAACTCCAAGCAGGAGCGCCTCGGGTGTCTTACCAAGGGCTCCATATAGACTCAGCTGTCTGCTGGAGGGTGAAATGAGCCCAAGGAAAGCATACTGAGCAGTAGCGTGTGTAGCAAGACCAAATATGAGCTTCTTCAATTTTTAGCTGTCCTGCATGTTTTCCTACTGATAAACTGTATATCTGGTGGAACGGTGATGGTCCGTTGGTTTTTAGAGTGTAGGGACTCTTTCCTTGTGTGTGTGCGTGCGTGCATGCGTGTGTGCATGTGCGTGTGTGCATGTGCGTGCGTGTGCATACGTGTGTGTGTGTGTTGATACCATTGGTGCTGGAATTGTCGGTTCAGAAAATACTGAACCTTGGACTCAATGTTTGCTCGATTGACCTAGAGCTGCTCAAAACTAATCAGCCTCTGAAGCTCAGAGGAGTAAAACCAACTAACATGCAAACGTTAGTCACAACATTAAAGCCGATGAAATATTAGAGAAACAACATTCTTCTTACTAATACTGACCCCATAGTGAACTTTAGATATTTGCATCAACATTAGTAATACTTGCAAAAGTACCGTACAGGTCATTTGAATCATCTCGACATCTTGTAAAATATTGTAATCGCAGTCAGAAGGATGTATAACTTATACTAAATTATGTACAATGTCTGATCCTTCTACAAATAAGCTTTATAATTTTGTCACTGTATATAGACCCCCTTTTTGTTTTAAGTGAGAGGGACCTGAACCGACGACCTGATGGCAACATGCTAGGAGTGAAGAGCATGTGAGGGGTCTGTGGAGCTCTGTGAGCCTTTCCTCAGGGCTCTAGTGTTGTAGATGATGGTGAGTGGCTGCTGCTCCTGACCTATGATTTTACTGCTTATTTTGATGATTTTATTGAGTGTGTTACGGTGAGCTAGAGTGAGTGAACCAAACCAAGCAGTGATGTTGAATGTGAGAATGGATTCAATGAAACATCTATAAAAAGCAGCAAGAAGGACTGGCGAACCTGAAGTTTGCAGAGCTTACGAAGAAAATAAAGACAATGTTGACATTTTGCAAAGATGTGTTCGGTGTTGAGTTGAAATCTGAGTTTATGATCAATTATGAAGCCGAGGTATTTGTATGAAGGAACCGTTTCAATAGTTTGACTGTTTACAGTGAGTGCGGGGGTAGAGGATGGGCTGTGATGGAAGTGAATGATCATTTCTTTGGTCTTGGAGACGTTCAAGTCCAAGCAGTTCTCTGTACACCAGTGGCGGCTCGTCCATAGGGGGCGCTAGGGCGCCGCCCCAACAGTCTCACAGGAAGAGGAAGAAGAAGATAGGAATCACAAAATGTATTTAAAAAAACATAACATTTAAACTAAACGATCTATACACATGTAAGTGCTGTGTGTAATCTGCATTTAATTGTAGTTTAATAAAGTTAATACTTTTAACATGGCCAAAACGTCGACGTACTTCCTGTCACGTGTCCTCTTGCGGGCGCAGCAATCTTTACCATTGACTTAATACGGGCTAACTGGCGCATGCGCACTGGATCCCCAACGACAAGGAATAGGAGAGCTTTTGGGTGCATATTTTATTTATTCTTTATTTAACCAGGAAGGTCCCATTGAGATTAAAAACCTCATTTTCAAGGGAGTCCTGGCCAAGAGGCAGCAAAAGTTACAGTTACAGCATTTTTTTTTTTTCCAGTTACACAGACATGTTATGTACAGAATTACAGAAGGCAATTACAACACAGGGAATCTGTCTCAACTATATGGATTATTTTGACCAACAAGGTAAGAGAATTTAGCTTTTGACTTCATGAAAGTAGCTTTGTTTTGCTTTTCATTTAGCAGTCATTGGGTGGTGTTGAGGTAGAAAACGTGGATTCTATCGTTTAAAAGAGCCTCTTCCTGTTTAGTGTGTGTGAGGTTTGCATATATTGGTGAATATGCAGCATGTTTTTGGAACAACTTTGTAGCTAAGTGCTCCTGGACCGGTCCGTAGATTTTAAGTTGTGTGACGCATAAGAATGGTAATTTGGCATTCCCTAGTGGTGATATGTGGTTAGCGCATCTGAAAAACTGACTGCAAAATGAAGAAAAAAACGACCGTTTATATAGCGCCTCTCAAGATAAAAACCATTCACAAGAACTAACATAAAAAAAAATAAAATAAAAAAAATGCGCCCCACCCAAAAAAAATTTCACCAGCCGCCACTGCTGTACACCAGAGTGAAAACAAGTCCAGTTCTATTTGTAGTCATCCAGCTGTGTTGGTAGTGTCCATGATGAGTGTGTCGTCTGAATATTTGACATGAGTTATTCCCGGGGTGGAGCTCCTGCAGTCATTGGTGTATAAGGTGAAGAGAAGTGGAGAGATGACCGAACCTTGTGGAGAACCAGTAGAGATTGACCTGACAGTGCTGAGATGGCCGTTCACCCTGACCCTCTGGTCCCTTTCCGTGAGAAAGGAGAGCACCCAGAGGATGAGATGGGGGTTAGCATTCAACTTCAGCAATTTACGGCCCATGAGGTGTGGTTGCACTGTATTAAATGCACTTGAAAAGTCCACAAAGACCAACCTAACTTGAGACTTAGGCTTTTCCAGGTGGGTGAGGGTCCCATGCAGCAGAGTTAACAGTGCGTCACCCACGCCTCTGTGTGGTTGGTACGCAAACTGCAGTGGGTCCGAGTGTATACGCACATCAGCCAGCAGCTGGGCCATGATGAGTCTCTCAAAGCTCTTCATGACCAGCGATGTCAAAGCTACAGGCCGAAAATCGCCATTGGTGCTTGGGTTGCTCCTCTTTGCCACAGGGCAGATGATGGAGGACTTCCAGATGGAGGGGATGGAGTGCTCTGCTAGAGGGCGGTTAAACAGTGAGCAGAAGACACCAGCCAGCTGACTGACGCAGACCTTCAGTAGACGTCCAGAAATCCTGTCTGGTCCTGCAGCCTTGTTGGGTTTGATCCTCTTCAGTGTGCGCTCCACATCCTCAGGCAGCAGCTGCAGGTTCTCAACAGCTTTAGACATATGAGCTAGCTCTGCTGCGAGCTGCTCCCTCTCCTGGGTAAAGTCATGTTGATCAAACCTACAGAAGAAGTTATTGAGGTCTTCTGCCATGCGAGTGCACACTTCTGCAGGGAGGCTGGATGATGTCAATTTAGAGGGGAGCCCAGCCAGGTTTTTAACCCCCTGCCAAGCATCCCTGGCTCTGCCGTTGTTAAAAAGCTTCTCCACTCTGTCTTTATAAGACCCTTTGGCAGTGTTGATTTCCTTGTTCAGCCTGTGTTGAATTGTTTGCCTTCCAGTCTGTTCCCCAGTTAAAAGCTATCTTCTTTTCATTCAGAGTTGTTTTAAGTGATTTAGTGATCCAGGGCTTATTATTAGAAAACACTTTAATTGTCTTAGTAGGAACCAGCATGTCCACACAAAAGGAGATGTATGATGTTACAACATCTGTGGCCTCCTCTAAAGTGTTGCCCTTGGTTAACTCCTCCCACAGAGTACAGTCAAAACAACCCTGAAGAGTCTCCTGCACCTCACTGTTCCACTTTTGGACTTGTTTTTTCACTATGTCCAGTTTGTTGCGCAGAGACCGTGCATTTGTGAGCAGGATAGAGGGTAGTGGTGGACTTTTAGATGAATTACAGAGATATTTCAGTCTCTGCCTCACCCCACCCCTCCTTCCTCTTTTTCTCGTCTTGCCAGTCCCCCTCCTCTCACTGCCAGTTTCTTGTATGCCCGACAGAACCTCGGTCCAGTCCTGCAACCCCGTTGGAACCGGGTAATCCACCTCCCGTAAAAGATCCTCCCGATTATAGCGCAGTGTTCCACCCTCACTACTCGCTTCAAAAGCGAGCAGAAGTCCCTCAGTCAACCAGAACAGCAACAGCAGCACGGTATCCCACTTCCTCATTTCGACAGCTGTCAGTCGTTTCAAGAAGGTGACAAAAAGTTTGATTGCGCACAATCCAGGCTCTTTTTATGAGGCACTGATTAGACACAGTCCTCAGAAAGAGTCTCTTACTCACGAATTCCCCCATCAAATGTCAGTATTAAGAAATTCTACACGATATTTCACACCGAACATGCAACCGCACTAAAACACTCCTCCGCCTATCGCCATTACAGCGCCATGGTACCAACCAACCAATCAGCATGTCCTGGCCGAGTGGGAGGGGTAAACAGCTCATTTCACTGAAGGCCTGAGTAAGGGGGTTTAGAATAGCCTGTATCAGAGCTCCTGGGACAGATGAAAGCCAAAAAAAATTTTCTTATGCTTTTTGGAGGCTCAAAGCTCTGTTTTAGATTGTTGATTAATTGCATTCTAGGACACCTTTAAGGAAACAAGTTGAAACTGGCCACGCCCACTCCCTCGTTCACGCTGCTATAAGCTGAGAAGCTCCAATAACCAGGAGGGGCTCTGAGTAGAGCTGCTGCTCCTCCAGCAGCAGCTCTCTCTCCTCCAGGTGAGAGGTGGTTATGTTTGTGACATCACAAACGGGAATTTTTTTGAAATGGCTGTTTTTAGGCACATAATTAGGGACAAACACTGACAAAAACTGTTTATAGAAGCAGTAGAGACCCACATGGCAGAAAAATAATTCAAAAGGAGTGTAATTTGTCCCTTTTAACAATAAACTTGGTGTGAAGATTAAGAGATCTTTAATGGTCCTTGTGCACAAAGAAAAAGCACACATAGATCAAACAGTTTCTTGCCTGAGTCTGCTCTGACCAAAAGGAACATCTGCCTGGTTTACAGTTGTTCTCTTATCCCAAAGACTTTGAAACGGGAGCTCAGACCAGTTCAAGCTGGTCCTGAAATAGATGCTGAAATGAAATGAAATAGTGATTCACTCAATGTTAATTTCACTGTGTGATGACACAGGTGACGTCTTTCAGACTGAAAACATAAGTAGAGCAGATGTCATGGGGCTGAACAAGATGTCAAACATGAGGCACAAATTTTCCACAAGCAGGTCGTCGGTTCCCCTAATGCAGGCGTGTCCAAAGTGCAGCCCGGGGTCCATTTGTGGCCCTTAGATTGATGTTGTGTGGCACCCTGTTGCATTTCTAGAATAATGAATTTTGTCTCTCCAGTAGGCTGTTGATGTTGAACGACACTTTCTAACATTTTTGTGTTCACATTTTTACTACTATGTCTATTTTGGTTCTATTTGGAGGGGTACACATAGGAAATCAGACCCATTTGGGCCTAATGGGTCTGTTCTGTTTAGGTGACAGTATAGAGTTTATTTGTTGTGGGTTATGCTAAAATAAAGAACGGGTAAACATTAAATTATGTGTTTTGGCTAAGAGTATGTCACCTGTCATGCGAAGTGCACAAACTGTAAAACTTTATTCTAATGATTTATTTGTGCACAACTGCTTTTCAAATTTTGTTGGTTAAAATGCTAATGATGTGCTCATACTTGGTATTAAACGACACTTGTTTTCTATTTTCCCATCCTTCTCTTCCCCTCTGTGCACTACTTTGCAAATTAAATGGAATATTTGTGACAGTCTGAAAAAAATAGAGCAACTGGCGCTTTGGATAACAAATGTTCCCTGAGGGGGACGGCCCTGGTTTGATATACTTAATAAACTTTAAATCCGACAGGCTGACAGAGGTGGCACACTGCTGCCTGTTTCTATCCCTTTCTATATGGGGCTTTGTCAAAAAAGGAAAGTAAAAGTTTATGAAAAAGTGAAGCATTCATGATGCTACACACACTGATTAATAAAATAGAATGGTGCGGGAGTGGCTTGAATTTCTTGTTTCCTTTTATGAGAATGTTTTAAACTCTCCTAATTTAGATCATCCAAAAACTTCAGAAAATAGGCTTCTAGAGGCTGACAGTGCTTTTAAATGTTTGACATACTGATACTTACCTAAGTATTTAAATTAAATTAAATCTGGAATATTACTTTAGTTTGTTGATTATTTGAGGGCTGATGTTTGAAACAGAGCATGAAGGATAAAACTTTTAACTCAAGAAAACTCTGTGGGGGCTTTAAAAAATAACACATCAAGTGGAGACTTTCAAAGAAATATAAAAGAAACAACTCCAATAGGATATGTTTTAAGCTGTCTCGAAATGTGGACCAGAAGGCAGAAAGTGACACATCTAATGATAAAATAAAAATTGAAAAACATGAGTCTGTGACCTCACTTTTAAACAAAATGTGCATTTTTGTGCAAGTTTTTTAAATAAAATATAAAAAGTTTAAATTTAAAATCTTGAACTGCCATGTTCCCAATATTTACCTACAATTGTATATTTTGCCCAAGAATGTAAACCTGGAGGTCGTTATCAAGTGCTGTGTTTGTTTACACCTACATTTTTGCCATGCCATATTCTTTAAAATGTGATCTTTTATGCCTACTATTCTTGAAGAATGACATCTTGCATTGGTTTCTGTGTGTCACGTATGCAGCCGGATGACAGCTGGAGGTGTAATATGCAAAAAAGGTGATGCAGAATTTATTCAAAATTCAATGGGAGCAAGAAAATGTCATCCATCTGAAATATTCCCTTCATCATGTTTGGGAGTTACAGAGTCATGTGCTCATCCCAGATGACACCCGGGGAGAAACTGGGAATATTCTGGACAGGTTTCCAATCAGAGACAAGGCTCACCAAGCACACTCATGTTCTTACCAACTGGAAATGTTAGAATTTTAATCACAGATACTGGCTATGGGAGAAAACTGGAGAAAACCCAATCTTAGAGGGAATATGCAAATTTTAAATGAGTAAAAGTTCAAGTCCACCAGCAGAAATATAGCAGCAGTCATATAAAAAAAATGTAAAAATTCATAGAAACCTTTCCACCGCTAAACCACCAGTGACATTATCTTGTTAATTGGTGCGTAAAACTATATAGGACTATACTTTGTTTGTAATTTAACATCCCTCCCATGTCTCCAACACCTTTGTCAACCTATAAATGTTATCAGCCCAGCTCATTCTCATTTACAACACCTACCAGCAGGAAAGTGCCATAACATAATCCTGCAACATCTCTCAGGAGCTCTTTTTAATCCTCCCTTAGTAAATTAAAGTGAGAAATTGAATTAGAAGCTTTTCTTGTCCAATAATACAGATTTAGAACAAAGTATCTGATAGAAAGCAAATACCTCTCCTATATTCTGACACATCCTCAGAAGTCTAATCTCTCACATACACATGGTGTTTGATGTCCAATTAACCAGAATGCACACAACTGAATACCCCATTATCTAGACGAGGGAAGCAGTCTCAGTTACCTCACAGTTTTATGTCAGAATGCCCTCTATCTGCATTTTCACTGATGCCTGGCCCTTTCTGAGCTCAAAGAAAAGATGAGGGTGGGTGTGATGGCAGATAAAGATTCATATTAACAAGTACTCTTCAGCCCCGACAGTACTTAGACTTTCAGGTATTGTAACACATTTTCCCAACAAGCCAGTGGACACAGTAGTGTAGATCATCCTTAAGGGTATTTTGGCATTTTAAGTGTGTTTCTGTTAAAAACTTAGAAAAAATGACTGAACTTCCAGTTGTCTGTAGCTTCCAATGCACAGGTCCTGCAGGACTAATGGCTAGTCTGAGTGCAACCAAGACTAAAAGGAATTGTCATAGTCTTCCATTTTCAAACTTTCAACGTTGTTCATGCAAACATCTGATAAAGCTTTACATAGCCATAAATGATACACAGTAGAAATAAGTGAAATTTAGTCAGTTGCCATATTCCCAAGAGTTTGATAAGTGAGAAAAAGCATTTTGTATCGAGCCCAATCAGTTTCAGGAACATTGCTAAACTAAGTCCCATTCTGTCCCGCTCTGAACTTGAGACTGTAATCCACACCTTCATCTCCTCACGCTTAGACTACTGCAACTCTCTTTTCACTTGTCTGAGCAGAACCTCCCTGAACCCTTTGCAGGTGGTCCAGAATGCCTGTGCTAGACTGCTGATCAAGTCCTCTAAACACACCCACGTCACCCCGCTCCTCCCAGCTTCACTGACTGCAGGTTAACTTCAGGGTTCATTTCAAGATCCTGGTTCTGGTTTTTAGGGCCTTACATGGACAAGCACCATCATACATTGGTGATCTTCTCAGTCCCTACACCCCCACCAGGTCTGTGAGGTCCAGTGATCAAAGCCTACTGGTTGTGCAGCACCAGGCTAAAAACCAAAGGTGACAGATCATTTGCTGCTGTGGTCCCCAGACTCTGGAACTCTCTCCCCCTGAGCCTGAGATCAGTAGACTCAGTGGTCTCCTTTAGAAAGCAGCTGAAGACTCACCTGTTCAGGTGGCTTTTGAGTGACCTTTGGTTGATTCTTCTTTGCTACCTTCTCTTCATTCTGCTCTGTCTACCGTTTCTGCCTTTCCCATGATCCACTGATTACCCTTTTCTTATTCATTTTCCTTCTGCCTTTTTTTCATTAGAAAGAAATAACAAAACAAAAAAAACATTAAGTTATTTACTTTGTTTTTATGCTTTGATTGTATATGTATTGAAGCCTATTCCCATCATTCTGATTTAAAAATATGTTTTTATGACTTAGCTGTCATTATTATGAGATAAAAAATTTTATCAGAGTGGTGGAAATGGGCTTCCATATTTTTGTAACCAATTAGTGATTTTTCTAAAAGTAATTTGTTCTCTGAATTAAAAAAAGTTTTATTTATATATTTATTTATTTTATACCTTTGGCCTGTTGTAGTGCCTTTGTGTTGTATAATTGTACTCATTTTTATTGAATCTTTTTTGCTGTTAAAGTAATTTCTCATTTAATTTGTAAGTTTTAGCGTGTGACTTCTGATAAAAACAGAACTGGTTGTCCCCCCTCTGCGTGTCGCCTTGCACAATAACCTCCCAGCGACTATGGACGTGGTTAATGCTGCACACTTTATGATCAAAATCTTTGAAAGCAGAATATAAAACACTGGTGACCCTACTGCTCAGTTCTGCAGAGCCACTGCGGTGTGAATCTGTCTGAAGTCTTGGGTGACGTGAGCCTGGTAATTGTAAGCTTCTCTCTCTTCTTTTGCTCCTCACGCTGACTGTTGGGAGGAGAAGCAGCGAGTGTGTGCTGAGGTTTTGTGGAGCTCTACCATCCTTTATAATAAGCTCCTGTGGGACCTTCATGAGCACAGATACAACTACATGCAAGTGAAAATGTCAAATACTTTTAAGTTTGTGTGTGTGTGCATGCGTGTGTGCATGCATCTGTGCATGTGTGTGCATGCATGTGTGCATGTGTGTGCATGCACCTGTGCATGTGTGTGCATGCATGTGTGCATGTGTGTGTAGTACAAAGCAGTAAAATAGTGCTGTGTTTTGAACTTGTTGGGTTTTATTGTGATTGTTGCATGAACCAAAACTTAAATACTGAGTGTCATTCCTTAGAAAAGACATGCCCACACACAAAAAGCATTATTTCGTGTTAGGATATTGATGCAAATTCTGGTGCTGGTGCAATTTCTGCATATTATGGTAAGTTCCTGGAAATGTGTTACTACATGTAATTTTAGCTCACCAACCTCTGTTACAGCTTGTTGCAGTTGGAGACCACAACATTTGGCAAAGCTTTACTGAATGTTTTAAAGCGCTGAAGAAGGTTCGAGGCATCGGTGTAATTAATTTTCTGGGAGCCTCGGGGCCCTATAGCCTTTTCTTTTATTTCATATCAGGCTCAAGAATCTTACCCCTTGCAGCTTGTTGCTCTGCTGCAGGGTTTTCAAACCTTATCATTAGTCCTTCCTTATCTCCAACTTGTCCCTGCAACCTGACTGTGGGAAGATTAGCTCCTCACCTTATGTCAGCTCCTGATTTTTCCTACTATGAAGACAAAACACAGCCCCACATAAGGAAAGATTAAGTTGTAGGGAAAGCTAGCCGTGTTTTGTTAGGGGTTTCTGCAGCAGTAGTGGCTCATGTAAAGGTCAAAGCTGTTAAATTTAGGTTGTTACTTTTACACAGTAATAACAGAGAGGAAAAGTAAGTGGAATGTTGAAGATACAGTATGTCCTCATGTGCTGCATGTGTCCATTTGTCTTTCTACAGGGTCACGCCCTGATTTGTGATGTGAGACTTTTATAATAAGAGGAGAACGTGTTCTGCGTAGAGATCCGTCATGACCAGTGATACATTACTGTAGATCTGGGTCAGCTCTTGGCTCTGGGCTGTCACAGGAAGAAGGCTAAAAGCGGGAAGACATCGAAGGCTCCGATGACGAGACCTTTTGGGAGAGATCACAAGCTCAGCCAATTAGCAGCTGAAAGGCTGGAACTGAACTTTGACCTTGACTGCTGTAGTCTGAGTCTGCAGAGACATCTCATTTTGTTCATTAAGCTCGGTGTGGGATATTTTCTGCCATCCACTGCTTACAATTACTCAAGCATAAGAGGCAGAGCAAGGCCAGAAAACGCTCCAATTACGGTTTGACGTCAGAAGTTTGACACATACTTTTTTCTCCTCAAAAGAAAATTATATATATATATATTAAAGAAGTCCTTCCTGACCCTTCTGCAAACCTTTCACCTCATTGCTTCTTCACTCACATGAATCTTATGGTGTTTAAAATATTTTCTAATTTTGAGGGTTTATGAAAACTTTTATGCTGAGACATAAACAGTCTCCTTCCATTTCTAATTAAACCCTGACAGAGTTCTGCTCTTCCCGTTCCTCGCTCCTGGCTTCTAATGGCAGTGTTTTGTTGGGGTATAATTGAGCATACGCATCAGTTAAAGTAAAACCTGAAAACCCAGAGCTCCACACCCACCCCCCTATCCACACACCAAGAATAAAAAACAAAAGCATTACATCTTGTCATTAATAAGTGCTGAAGTTTAGTAGAAAAAAAAATCTCAGCAAATTCTTATGTTGGAGATGATTTTTTATTTTTTACTTCACAAAGAAGTCTGGGAATCTGTAAGATGCATGAGTTAAATTTAGTCAGTTGACTTTAACCATTGAGAAATCTTTTTGTGACATCATAAATAAAAAACCCACTTTGTAGGTTATTGTAGAATTTAATCCAAAAGCAGCATTTGAAACCGTTTCTAATTGCTAAAAATATTGTATCTCAGCTGAATTTGCATAACAAGTAAAAATTTATTCTGCAAACACCTTTGAATGGCTCTTGTTCTGCTGCTCTGACATTGTATGAAAACTGTGGATATTGTACACTACCACGTCATCGCTACCTCCACCCCACCTTAAAGGGACACTTTGCAACTTTTTAATATTTTAAAATCATTTTCTTGAGCCAGTATGTGCTAAAATGACCCTTTACAGGGTGAATGAAAGGTCACCCAGGCCCTGTCGCCCCAGAATATTCCACATGCAACTTCACAGTTGCCGGTCCGGTCTGTTGGGACTTAGAAAAATTCAGCTTGACCTACCTGGATCTGCAGTCTGCTTCCAGCACGTTTTTTGCATGTTTTAGATCATGAACACAGCTTATTTGTTTGATTTAGTGATGAATAACTCCCATAGAAACGAATGAAGGCTGGGAGGACATTTCAGCAGTTAGATTAAGGTGTTAAAAAGACGAACGCGCAGCGAGGAGATAAGTTTTACTTTCGGTTTCACCAACAAACACTAAGGGGTGCTAAAAACAAGCCAAAACTGACTAGTGTCCCTTTAACAGCTCCTCCGTGCCCGCTGATAGATTCTGCACTTTATCATAGCCAGTATAGTGGGCAATCCTTGATATTATATTCAGTCAGGCTCAGTTGAGCTCCAGCAAGTACTATTTCAAATTTGGTGAAAATCCAAGCTTTTGGATAGAAGCTGTGGCCGCTTCTTGCTTTGTAACAAGGAATTATGGAAGACTTGATTTAGTAGTTGCAAAATGTCATTTAAAATAATTATCTAAGAGAAAATTTGCTGAGGTCATAGCGGTGGTCAAAAACCTCCTAGGTGGCACTGCCCCAGGGGTGGATGAGATTCACTCTGAGTTGTTTGAAATATTATTATTGTGTTGGTTTATCTTGATTGTTTATACCTATATGCAGTCTGAATTATTTACTCATCATTTTCACCAGCTGCCTCTCATGAAACAGAAAAAGAAGCAAAAGACCTAAAAGAAGAAGTAGACTATGAAGAAGATGAAGAATAAGAAAAAAAGCAAGAAGAAGACAAACTAGAATAAAAGGATGGAAAAAGTAGACATAGACAGCATGGAGCTAACTAACAATCCACCTGCTGTACCTGTTTGTGTTGGAACTCAGTCTGAAACCTGTTGCTGTTTATGTTGATACTCTAGAACAGTGGCTCTCAGTGCTGATCCCTGAGGGCCGTATCCAGCATGTTTTTGTTGTTTCTCTGCTCTAAAACTTGATTCAGTGGATGAATCATGTGCAGCAGCTCATCAGGCTCTGCATCCATCCATCCATTTTCTATACCCGCTTATCCGTGCAGGGTCGTGAGGGGCTGGTGCCTATCTCCAGCAGTCTTTGGGTATGCAGGTACACCCTGGACAAGATGTCAGTCCATCGCAGGGCAACACAGAGACACACAGGACAAACAACCATGCACACACACACACTCACACGTAAGGACAGTTTAGAGAGACAAATCAACCTGACAGTCATGTTTTTGGACTGTGGGAGGAAGCCGGAGTACCCGGAGAGAACCCACGCATGCACAGGGAGAACATGCAAACTCCATGCAGAAAGACCCCAAGCTGGGATGCAAACCCAGGACGTCCTTGCTGCAAGGCAACAGCACTAACCACTGCCCCACTGTGCAGACCTCAGGCTCTGCAGAATCACCTACTGATTGAAATTAGGTGTGTTGAAGCAGGGCTAAAACTAGAACTCCAGGACCAGGACTGAGAACCACTGCTCTAGAACAATGTTGTCTCACCCTGCAGAGGATTGTGGGTCTGCTCCTTTCAGGTAGAGATTGACTGTACAAACTCAAGTTGAACTTTCAAAAGTGTCCTGAAAAGAATAGTATTTTAATATTGCCTCATTAGCCTGGGTGGTAAAAGCAGCACTTTTTGTCCTGTGAAAATAGAGTATCATTCTGCATCAGTTGCTGCTAAGGCCATAAAACTCTATACACCTTCTATACACTGCTCCATTTGAGAACTAAGAAATGAGAAACAACTTTAGGGTGATTGACAAGCAGCAGCTGGGAAGGAGGATAACACAAGCCTGGAAAATGTTGTCCCAGGAACACTGGTGTCACTCACTGGCTAATTAAACGGAAGCCAGGAGTGTTAATCAGAAGAGATTAGTGAATGTGCTGCAGCTCTCATTCCTGTCAGTTTACCTTTGAAAGAATTATCAGCAAAGAAGAAATTAAACTCTTCTGGACAACCAAACTCACTGACTCACACGGATCACCATTTGTTTCCCAATATGTGCAAAAGATGAAACATTATTCATGTTTTTCAATCAAAACATTCAGCTTAGCTATCTTTCTTGCAATTTTGTGTGCAGGGTTTTAGTTTTGGGAAATGAAAAGTTTTGCAGAAAGTCTATTTGTAACTAACTTTAATAAACTTATTTTCATTCTCATAATCTACTGATTAATCAATTTTTGGATGAAACTGGAACAGAAACGAAAGAAATGATGACCAGTAAATTCTAAAAGAGGATGCGAGTCGAAACAAACCATTAAAAAAGCTCAATTTAGTATGACTTTCAATTCTGCCTCTGGCTGTAGCGAAAATTGATGTGTCAAGAAGTTTATGAAAAAAAAATAACTATTTTAAATATACGGTTTTTTTTATTGTTTAGATAAAGACAAGCAACAAAGAACTGGACTTGATTTGTTCTCTAAAAATGTGGTTGTATAAAATAAAGTATTATAGCATTTGAAAAAAAGATTTAAACTAGCTTTTTGAAAAATACAGCAATGATACAGCTGTGCAGAAATATTACATTTTTATCCTCATTTTTCAAATTTTCTCTTTTTTTGCCACATTGGTGAACTGCAACGAGACTAAAAATAAAATGGTTTTGCATTTAAGCTGCAAACTATGCTAGATGAATGAAAAGGAAGTTATGTAGCATGTTCTCAATCAGCAGCTGAAATCTAAAAGTTTTGGTCTGTTTAGAACTTTGTTTTATGAAAATGTAATGCCCACCATTCATGCATCTACAGTAACCCCCACTTCATCAATATATTTCTCTGTGCTATTTATTGTTTTTCATAATACTTTGACTTTTTGCCTATATGTATTTGGGGTGTGCCATGGCTGTATTTATTTATTTATTTAAATTTTTTATTATTTCAGTTTGTGATCAATGTTTCAGATTTGTCTTTTTGCCTTTTGACTGTGTTTTCTTGTCTTTATTTGTTGTAAGGTAAGAAGATCCGCTCGGACACGAGATGGCTCATCTCAAGCGGTTTCATCCTCTGGAAATATAAGTTTATATAAATAAAAATAAAATAACAATGATAATGTTAATAAAGGGACCCTTATTGTAAAGTATTACCAAACCATTATATATGACTTGCATCATCAGAGAGCAGCTTTGATTCCTGGGGGTCTGAAGTCAGATAATGAATCAGAAAGCCATAAAGGAAAAGACTCAGAAATTTAATGATGTCCACATGAACAGCAGATGTGTTCATTTGCATCATTTAAAAATGTTTATTGCAAACTCCGTGTCATGCATTGTTTGTTTGTAATTTGGTCAATGTTGTTTACACATAAAAACACACACAGCCATCAACATGCAACAGAAATACAGCTGTGCAGAGAAGATTAGGAGCCCCTCAGGGCACGTGTTATGTATCTCAACTAAAGAAAATGTCAAGAAGGTCACAACATCATTACAGTTACATAAAATACTTCTAGCTAAAGATTTAGAGCATTGTTGTGCTGTGCCAAAACTACAAGGCCCATAATGCATTGCAGCAGGATTAGGGTTATTACATTTTCAACTTGTAAATAATACATTTCAGTTCTAATAGGTGGTGCAAAAGAAAATACATTGTTAGATTAATACAAAATGAAACAAAGCAAAATAAGTCATTTAAAAAACGTCTGAACCGCATCGTATTGTCTAAATATGGTTTGTTAATTGGTGTTTTCTTTTTTTTTCCTCTTTCAGCTTTTTCCTTCATGGGTTGCCACAGCAAGTCTTCATTTAGTCCTTGTTGATATAAGTTAAGTTATTCTTGCATTTAGGTTCTGTTGTTTAGAACTCTTACAGAATGTTGAACTCAATGTATTCCAACTAAATCTGGATTAACAAACATGCTCTGTGACCCCAAATCCAGATCCAGAGAAATCATCATCCAAAGGCGGTTGACAATTGCTCTGCAGACAATCTCTTTCTCTTTGAAATGCCTGAAGTTTCTCCTCTAGCTGNTGCAAGTCTTCTGTGCAGTTTAAAGGAAACTTGTCTGTATCTTGTTTTGATTGAGCTGAAACAAAACAAAACTGTTAGACACGACTGCAAAATTCTATTTCTTTCACTGATTTGTGTCTTCACTTTCATTTCTTTCCTTTTTTACAGAACTTACAGGAGAGTCGTAGGGACACATTGAGTGCAGCTTGTGTCAGACACAATAATCCTAGGATTAAGATGCCTATTCTGAGAAGTCTTCTCTCTGTGAACACATGAAACACACAAACACGCTCAATCTGTGAATTAGGATTATTTTAAAGCTTGTTTTTGAATTTACGTTCTGATAAAATGACGATCTGACAGCATCATTGTAGAGTTTTTGATTCACAATCAGATTCTCAACTTAGTGTTTTTGGTGCTCTTACCTTTGTCAGAATCAGCAGTAGTTGATTTGGTTGGTGGCGGTTGGGTTGCATTGACTTTTTCCAGCTCAGGAATAGTCACGTAATCAGAGAGCTCCATGTCTTCCATCATAAAGCTTTATGTGCTGTGAGAAGGTCCAGCTGCAAGCCTTTAAGATTATTGCCGTCTCAAGGCTTTTTGTAACACCCATTGGGAAGGAAGTGGTTAGTTCTGATGAGGAAATTAACATTTCTGAGAACTTCATAACTCATCCTGTGCAGCAGCTAAAAATGGTGTATGTTTTCTTTGTGACTTCAAATAAAAAAGCTAAACTTTTGGGCCAGTTGGTTGAATTTTACTGCAGTAGATAGGTAGACAGACAGACAGACAGACAGACATTTGATTGTACAACACAACAGCATTCTGTTCAGAGATAGCCACAGCAGCTTAAAGACAGTAAGACATTCTGAGGACATTTTAAAAGCTTGAAGAAACTTGGATCATACTTTGACTAATAAATATTGTAATAAAATCACATCAGTTTGTGCAAATGCTAGTCACAATGAGGTAAAACAGTATTTAGTCAGCCACCAATTGTGCAAGTTCTCCCACTTAAAAAGAGGAGAGAACTAACCCTAACCCTAACCCTAACCCATCATAGCTATACCTCAACTATGAGAGACAGAATGAGAAAAAAAATCCAGAAAATCACATTGTCTGATTTTAAAAGGATTTATTGGCAAATTAGTATTTGGTCTCCTACAAACAAGCTATATTTCTGGCTCACAGACCTGTGACTTCTTCTGTAAGAGGCTCCTCTGTCCTCCACTCTTTACCTGTATTAATGGCACCTGTTGGAACTCGTAATCAGTAGTAAAGACACCTGTCCACAACCTCAAACAGCCACACTCCAAACTCCATATGGCCAATACCAAAGAGCTGTCAAAGGACACCAGAAACAAAATAGTAGCCCTGCACCAGGCTGGGAAGACTGAATCTGCAATAGGTAAGCAGTTTGGTGTGAAGAAATCCACTGTGGGAGCAATTATTAGAAAGTGGACGACATACAAGACCACTGATAATCTCCCTTTATCAGGGGCTCCACACAAGCTCTCACGCTTTGGGGTCAAAATGATCCCAAGAACGGTGAGCAAAAATCCCAGAACTACACGGGGGGACGTAGTGAAAGACCTGCAGAGAGCTGGGACCACAGTTGCAAAGGCTACCATCAGTAACACACTATGCAACAGGGACTCAAATCCTGCATTGCCAGACGTGTCCCCCTGCTTAAGCCAGTACGTGTGCAAGCCCGTCTGAAGTTTGCTAGAGAGCATTTGGATGATCCAGAAGAGGATTAGGGGAATGTCATATGGTCAGATGAAACCAAAAGTAAACTTTACATCCAGCTCGGCTCACAACATTGGACCAGTCTGGATGTTTTGAAACAGAAATGGGAGCTAGACCTGGGTGTTGGACTGTCGGAGAAGGTATGGCACAAGATTCTACGGAACATTCATAAATCCTCGATCTGTGTGAGACAGTGTCATCCAATTCAAAGCAGTGCACCGTTTGCATTGGTCCAAAGACAGGCTGTCTAGAATTAAGCCAGACTTGGACCCAGCTTGTGAATGTTGCAGTCACCTGCCACACTTCACATGTTCTGCACTTGCCCAAAACTACATGGGTATTGGTGATCTATCTTTGATGCTCTTTCCAAGATTTGAGGAACCAATTTACGTCCATGTCCTCTGACTGCTTTGTTTGATGTGATCACAACGGAGACCTATTTGGACAGATGTCAACAGGAACTGTTGGAAAGACTCTCATCCACCGACATATGGACATTGAACATCTTTTGGGCGTTGATTTTGTTTAACTGTTATCACTTGTTTCTTTTTTTAACACAGATCAAAGAGTTGTTTTTACCTTCTTGTTGCTAACGTTTTGATCGTAACCTGCGATCCTGGTTGTTTGCTTCTCTTTGTCCTTTGATGGAGTGGTGACCTGTGTAGGGTGTACCCCGCTTCTTGCCCGATGACTGCTGGAGTTAGACACCAGTTCTCCATGAACCTACTCAAGAATAAGCCATTCAGACAGTGAGTGATGAGATGAAGAAAAGATCTTGATCATTTTGTTATTGGTTTTTAACTAATGACAGGAGAAACACACCATGATGGCTGATGATCATTATTATGGATTGGGTCCCTTTGCAGGTGGAAAATAAGATAGTACATATTTAATACAAACATCTGACTCAATACAAGTGGTTTGAAATAAGAAAACGTCAAAAGTTTTCAAAAGGTTGTGCATTGACTTTCTATAGTATTCAATAGTTTTATTCTCTAGATATTGGCATCAAAATGGGTTTCTGGGTTTCTAAAATGTCATTTTTGCATTAAAACAAAGCTGTAACAACAAATAAGTGTCTACAAAACACTGTTGCTGTGTCGAACCTTGCAGGTCTCTATTTTTAAGAGGACATTTTAAGTGATCTAATGTTCTTCCAGCATTCAGCAGTAGGTGTCTGCTGAGATGTGCAGGGAGTGCAAACATTTACTAAACTTGGTATTAATAAGAATCCATGAACATGTGAATTTCACACGTGTCTAATTTTGTGTGTGTGTGTGTGTGTGTGTGTGCGTGTTCACCCTACATTAATGTATGAACTCTGATCTGCCCAATTTAATATTTTCCCCTCAGAGGTAAAGATCCGACAGGAAGAAGAAGACGTTCATATCTGTCACCTGAGCAACACCGGTTCCACAATCAGAGCAACACTTTTATCGCCTCGATTTAAAGCTTCGGTGGAACAAATGATGCAAATAGTGACAATGCGACACCACTCCCATATATCCTAACAACCATGGGGAAGCGCTTACAAGATAAAAATGTGTTGGAAAAGGTGAAATAATGGATGTGCTTGCTTTGTGATTCTCAACACAAGTGGATCACATCCAGGAGGCAACAGCACCTCCTAGAGGAAGAAGGAGGAATCACAGGGAGAACATAAACGTATATTATGGTTTTATATATAAAAATACTTATTTAAACTAAACAAGTATTATATGTACTTTTATAAAACTGATTCCCGTTTTCATTACAGCAGCTAGACTAGCAAATACTGGGATGAGATTTGATGACTCTACACACACACACACACACACACACACACACTCCTCAGTACATGGTCACTGGACACATTCACCAGAAAATACTGTCACAGCTCCTCTGATGCAATTCCATATCATGCATCTATGCACACACGTGACACACACACACACACTGACATCTCGTTTCATGAATTCTGATGCAGGAGGACACGGGAGTGTTTAAATGCATGTTTTCACAGGTGAGAGTTTCTAAAAATAATACAATAATCCCAAAAGTCAACTGTGTGTGTGTGTGCGTGCATGCGTGCGTGTGTGTATACGTGTGACATATTAAACAGCTTACAGTGTCATGTTCCAACAGTGTGATCGGTGTGCAAACTTATTTTGAACAAGGAGGATTCAGATGTCGTCTGCAGCTTTGTCTACCTCCAAACTTCTGCAGGATGACCGAAGATTAATCTTCTAAGAAGGAAATGAGCCAGATGTGGCATGTTGTTTCTCATTAGTGGCATGCAGCTCACTTTTTTCCCCACATCTTAAAACAAATACCCAGCTTCGAATGTGTGTGTGTGTGTGTGTGACAGCTGGAGATGAGTGCTCAGCTAAGTGGAGGACAATAAATCAAAGCACTTGCCATCTTTTTGTGATGATTTGTCTAATTCTTGTCTGGCGTGTCCGTGGAGGGAGGGAACGGAGGAGAGGAGATGTAGCAGAGAGATGAGGGTGAGGAGGTGTGTGCGTGTGTGTGTGTGTGTGTGTGTGTGTGTGTGTGTGTGTGTGTGTGTGTGTGTGTGTGTGTGTGTGTGTGTGTGTGTGTGTGTGTGTGTGTATGTGTGGATAGAGCGATGGGAACAGAACTAGTCAGAGAGACAGAGGGAAAAGAGTGTCTTTAGACCAGCTGCACAGAAAATCTGTTTATTCTGCACAATTTGGCATCAAACACAACAGACTGCTGAGTGCTTGCTTCTGCTTGTGGTGCCCCATTAAAATGGAATTTATTGGTGCCTTAAGAGTAAGTCCAAATTACACATTTTCCCCTCCTCTCTGCTCCCTCACTCCCTTCCTCATTTGCACTTTTTTCTCTCTTTTTCTTCGTGGTGATGTCAGTGTGGTTTTCTCCTCGTGGTTCTTGCAGCAGCTGTCAGATAAGTTGTCAGAGCTGCTCATTACAGACCAACACAGGCAGGCTTGGTAGGCATGCCCACCTACAAGTCACCCATCAGTGCCATCTCCTCTGTCGTCTGAGTGAGTGCTGCTCACACTCATGCATCAGTTTTAAAAAGAGCCTGTGCTGTCTCCGAGTGGTGGCATCTCATGCATCTGTCAGGAATATTCTTCTTTCGTCCTCTTTCACTCATTTCATTTGCTACTGAACTAATTAAACAGTTTGGCAACCTGTTACTTGTTTACTTCACAGCATGCAGACAGAACTTTTTCGCCGTTAAAGAGAGCGTGAACTCTAGGCCCCCATCTCGCTCCATAAATCTCCTCAGCCAATGATAAATTCATATTTAATGACCGCGGCCATCGTCTGGGAAGGAGGAGCATTCTTTCATTATTGCCTCTTTCCCCCTGCTGCTCGGTCGAGATAATTGATTTCTCTGTGGTAACAAGGTATCGACCACGCACTGTAGCCAGCTAAGACGGCGGTTCGATTCAAAGGAGGGGTGGAGAAGAAAAAGGGGGGAGAAAAAAGAGAGAGAACAAGGGATGAAGCTGAGGGAAGAAGAGCACTGAAAGCTAACAAGCTGCACAATTATCTGTAGTTAGGAAAACGTGCAGGTTTTAGGTGACTATAGATCAGATAGTGACTCTTTTTTTTCTCAAGATTTTAGAGACGGAGAATATTTCATCTGTAGTTTGTTTAAAATCACAGTTGGATTTGTTTTTTAACCCTTTCCTGCAGCTTCAAGAGATGCTTTCTTGTATACGTGTGGGTGTTGATGGTATTAAGCCTCCAAGTTGGACTCTAGTGTATTACTATGAGCTGACTCCTATGGAAGCAAATGGAGTGACTGTACTGTAATGACCTTGTTATACATTATTGATTTGTTTGTCCACTTCATATTTCAGAGTTAAAATGTGTGTTAGAAGAGTATGCATTTTTTAAAAATTTTATGTTTCTAATATCTACAGTGGAATCACAGTTTATGCATGGAAGGGTTAAATTACAGCCAGAAGGAAAATTAGAGAACATTTGAAGAACATTTTAAAGACCAAAATATAACAAACATATTATTGGATTAAATCTGTTTAATTCTTCTTGCTGAAACTAGAGTGGAACTGAATAGATTAGTGTTAGTACCAGTTTAAATGGGAAAAATGAAACCTACAGTGGGACAGCTGAGCCTTCTTCGTTTACGCTACTGCATATTGCTTTTAGATGAAAGTGCTTTAAAAAAACTAAATGAGTCATATAATCTCAACAGAGTATAAAAAATGTTATGTTATTCATCTTCTCTCTGTAAGGTTGGGTCATGTAGCTAACAGGTACAGGACATCTGTGTCTCTCTCCAGCGAGTTTGGGGTCTCCAGAAAACCTCCAAAGGAGTTAGATACCTGAACCACCTCAGCTGAGTCCTTTCACTGAGGAGGAGCAGTGGCTTTTCTCTAAGGACGATGGTGCTCCTCACCTCATCTCTGAGGAAGAGCCTCGTCTCCCTACAGAGGAAGCTCAATCGGCTGCTTGGATCGTGGACCTTCTGGACTAAGATTTGAAAATAGATGGAGCTGCATTATCAGAGCAGCACCCTGAGTGCTGCATTCTCTTCCTGCTGTGGTAAATTATGGTTTTTGAATAATGATATTTTTAACCATTTCTGTTCTCTAGTAGCTGTTGTTCCAAAAGCAAATCTGCATGATGTCAACTTTTATGAGTCAGTAAATCTTCTCTAGTGAGGTGGTTTTTAAACAGCACAGCAAGTCTTGTAATAATCATTTACAAAAGTCTTCCTGTGTGCTGTTGACATGGATTATTCTCATAATTAGATATACGACTTGACTTGCCGCTATTGAGCTGACATGTGAGGTGTTGGCCCTGACCTGGAGCAGGCATTCCTGCAGACACCTACATCAACAGCTCCACATATATAAAGTGCATCTTCAATCAGTCAATAACAGCAACAGCTCAACTTTATGACTGGAGTAATCATTGATCTCAATCAGCATCCAGATAACTTCCCTTTGGCTTCGCTGCCTGCAGTTTGTGTATAAATAGACGAATTAAGCAGTGCTGCTGTTGTTACACGTTTACCAGCTTACATTGTAATTCATTTAAGAGCTCTTAATTGGACTAGTTACTCATTTGGCCCCTCGCCGGTCCCACGGCAGAGTGGAGCACTATCACTGCACGCTGGGGCACGCTGGAATGGAGCTACAGAGACACACTGTACACAGCCAGCTGTTTGATGTCTGCAGCATGCGAGCGTATGCTGCACCATGCAGCATAAATAAACACACAATCCCCCGGTGAGAGGACAGATCGACACACAGGAGACCTTATTTCAGGCTAATGAACTATTAATGCTGATCTAAAATTCACTTTTTTTGCAGGCTCTTCTCTGCAGTTATTCCTGGCTGGGCGTGTGTTTGAGGCAGGAATAAAGAAAGCAGAAACAGACTAATTTGGAGGAAGCTGCACCATGTTCATGCAAAACCCCCTCTGCACACACACACACACACTTCTCCCAAACAGCTGGACTTGGATCTCAGAAGACCAAATGTGTTGCTAAAGCTCCGTATTAAATGAGGCCGTATAAAATGTATGTCAGTGAGTTCAGCTCGGCTCAGCTCTCACTACAATAAGTGCTAATGGAATAACTATAAGATGTATAAATGATCCTTGCTTTAAATCATAATAATGTTGGGCCCCATCGCCGGCCTATTCAGCCCAACACATTACGGAAATGGCTGTAATGACTGTTGGAACAATGAGCCGAATTAAATGATCATTTCAAGGCCGTATCAGCTACGGAAGTACAAACATTGTTTTTTTTCTCTTTCATAGAAAATCAGACATTCTAATGACCTGCTTTTAATTAAAACCAGCAGAAATGAAGAATTAAACCTATAGTGAATAGAACAGAACTAATAAAGGGTAAAACGTCCATGTCAGAGGATTTCAGTAACTACATTAATGTGCACGTCTCTCTCACACACACACACACATTACAAATGAAAATAAAGACAAAGCTCATATTTAAATGTTTTATTTTCAGCTCTTCTGTGGCTTCTTATTGACATTTAAACAAAGTCAAACTAATCAGCCTCAAGATTTTTTGTTTAAGCATATAAGGTTGAGTTAATCACATTAGTGGTACAAAAATGTATAAAATCTTTAGAAAACAATGCCATAATAGAAAGGTTATGGTTCCAACACCACTGTCAGTAGAGTGTATTACCTATTATAAACACATTCAAACTCTCAAATGAGTATAAAATACCCCAGGTCTGCTAAATGAGATGAGAGCAGCACTGATTTTTCCCTGTACATTAATGTTTTGCTATAGGAAAAGTTCATTATTAGTATTACATAAAATAACCTTTCTTTAGCATTCACTCTAAAGGAAAGCAGATCCAGGTTTTCTTTGAGCTCAGACATTAAAATGAGTTCCATCAGATCTCAAACAAACTGTCTGGTTAGAAGAAAAGCTTTTGTGTTAAAGTAAGGGACTCTAAAGGCTTGGGTTGTGCGTAAAATTTGGTACAACAGCCGCCTCTAGTGGTGGACGTGAGGATTACAATAGTGTTGGACGCAAAATGCAGCATATTTCCCCAAATCATTCTCATTAGATTAGAAAGAGAGATGGTAAAGGTTGTCGTGACATCAGAGCATTTCAACATTAAAAAATATAATAAAAATGTTATAAAATTACAAAGCAACCAAACTGGCCAATAATAAATAATTTTTCTTTTTTTAAATGTTCTTTGAGCGAGATGGTGCAGTAACTGGTTAAAAAGTCACGTTGAACTATCAGACATTTTCAGAGACACTGATATGTTCTGTTTGTTTTTCATGGTTGCTTTGTCATTAAAAGCTTGAAGCCTTTTGTAATCACACAGTAGTAACAGAGGTGGTCAGTAATAAAGTAATGATCAAACATGAAAAACTTCTAGTATTTGGTAATAAAAACACAAAGAAAACATTCAAATGGAAGATTATCTGATAAAATGGTTACATTTTATAATTGCACAGTACTTTTCCCACACGATTATAGAAAGAGATATTTGGTTATTGCTGTAACATCCCTCGCTCTGCCTTCACTTCAGCTGTGGAGAAGGAAAGAAGTTTCCCTGCCGATGAGAGGCAGATGCTGCTTTGCTCTTGCTTCCGAATCTAAAAGTGAGAAGGTCGAAGGTTGGAGAAAGAAAACAAAGACTCAGGATTAAGGAGTCAACCAGGAATCCATTTTAAAATGTACATAATTGTATTCAAGCTCCAGACAGAACAGCTTTAATCATCGTTTCTGTAATAAATCTCAGTTCTGAGTAAATTTTATTAGAAATCTAAATGGTGTTACTAATAATAGAAATTTGAAATGATATAATTGAATATATCGACGATGAAGCCTTTTAAAAACAGTTAAACTAAAATATAAAAAGTGAAGAAAAACCTAAAAGCTGTTCTCTATGTCTTTTACTTAAACCAACATAAATAATGTTACCTGATCTGTAAGAATAAAGACTGTGTGTGTGTCTGTGTGTGTGTGTGTGTGTGTGTGTGTGTGTGTGTGTGTGTGTGTGTGTGTGTGTGTGTGTGTGTGTGTGTGTGTGTGTGTTTGTGTGTGTTGGAAGGTGTGAGCTCACATGGTGGTGCTGGACAGAGTCTGCTTCACCCGCTGAGACAAGGAGCTGGAGGAAGGTGTTTTGGACATTATCTGTTGTTCTGGAGTCGTCACTGGTCCCAGTAAGCCCACTACAGAATAAACACCAGCAGAGTGGTACGTGTTAAGTTAAACATGCAAAAAAAAAAAAAAAAAAAAAAAACTAGCGTGATCAATTTAACATGCAGCTTCTCTTGGATTAAAATGGTGTTACTGCTTATAATAATGCAATAACTAAGAAGCTCAACATAAAAGCACAATAATATTTTGGTTTACCTGTAACATTTGTACATCTTTGAAAACGAATGATATTCAAGAAATCCATAGAACATCTAATACAAGAGTGGCCAGACCTTAATTGTCACGTTCAGTCACAAAAATGTGATTTATCTTTATTTAGAAAGTGCAAACACTACCAAAAGGTAACTCAGCTGAGTGATTCAGGAGTAACTAGAGTCTAATAAAACTCATGTCATCAGATCTCATGTTCTTTAGGTTTACAGTGAGTTACCTTTGTTGTCTGGAGTGTGAAAATCAGCTTCCATCTCGATGTTGTCTGGATGAGCAAACCGACTCCAGTAGCTCTGTGGAATACTGAGCAAGAGCTCCACCACCTATGAAAACATGTGAGCTGTCATAGACAATCTAAAGCAAAAACAGACCAACACACCCAAGACTGTATATGTCATAAAATCAAAGGTGCATGAAGTAAGAATGACATCCAGTGGTCAAATTTGGGTACTGCAGTCCATGTATCAAAACAAGAGTCTGTTCTGTTCAGTCGGTGTTGAACTGCAAATGCCAGCACAGCAGTGTTCGCCGGGGCAGACTTGGCAACCTTGCAGGTTCAAATATGATTGGTTCTGGAACCAGGAAGTATGGAGGCGGGACAGATTGAAAACAAAGACTACATCCCTCTTTGGCCTTTTGAAAAAGAGAAAAACAGTCAACCCCCAGCCAGCTGAGAAGGAAATCAGTTTCACTCTAACATTTCCTCCAACACAACTGAGACATTAGACTGTTTTGAGATTATTTCACTGTAGAATTCTTACATGTTACACTTTTATGTAAGGTAGGTAATGGGGTTCAGTAATTGTTGCTCATTTTCATTCCCTTTACCCTTGGTTGTCTGCTGGTGTCATTAAGTATCGTCATGGGGTCTGGGTCGGGAACAGCATGGCCCACCAGGGTGGGGCCAAACACCCTGGCCAGATTCTTTATGTCCATCTTGGTTTGCACACTCTGAGACACCCTGAGAAATGAAATGAAAAGCACTGAAAACTTCTAGTCCTGTTAGAACTGACTGTAGAAAGTTTCAAACATCTGAACCTGTTCCTGTTGAACAAAGTCAAAATGTTTTACTTTTGCAGGTGGATCATCAGGCAGGCCAGAGTGTCTTTGTTGGGTTGAGGCAGCTCACTGACGGCATGATACAACATGGCAAGACAGTTGCCATCATCCTGGATTTCTACAGACAAATGCATTAATTCATAAGCTGTTCCCTTTAGGTGTAATTCTGTCATGTGAGCATGATAACACCACAAAAATACAAATTCGGACAAAAAAAAACTCACCGGCTGCCTCCATGAAGGCTTTGTTGAGCTGGAATGTGAGCAGCGGCTCTGGTAGATTTCTGAGGAAGTCCTTGAGGACACCTGCGATGACATTAATGTCCTCCACTTTGTTAAGTGAAGGCAGAGTCTTGCCTCGAATGAGCTTCTCCTTCAGCTCTTTAACCACGCGCTCATGACCGGAGACTCTGTACAGGCCAACCTGCAGCAGAATAAAGGTTCAAAAACAAGCCGGTGTCATCATTTCAAACCTAGGATACTATAAGATTAGCATCTTTAAATCCTGTCTCACCTCATGAAGACCTCTTCGTTCGATCTCTTTGATGCAGTAGATGACCAAAGCTGGGATCATTGGGGGCGTAGCTGGAGCAAAATCAGCCAGGGTGGCCTAGACAAAAGCCAAATCTTTTAGCACATTTTATAGTTTACCAAAAATAAATAACGACTAGACAGATGTACCTCTGTGCTCCTGATGGGAGTACCGAGAGCTGCGGGATTGCAGGGCAGGGGACAGTTCTCACGACACTCTGGGTGAGACACGATTCTGCAGTCCTGGCAGCGAAGATAAACTTTTCCAAACTTTGTTCTTTTTCCACACGGTAAACAGAACTCAGACCTGATCACCTAAGTGACGCAGAGATGGAGTTAATCAACGTTAATAAGATGGTTGTGCTTCATAAATAAGAATTATGGTTTCAGGCGTGCTTTTGAAACATTTTTGATCCAAAGGAACTTATTTTGTACTGTTTTTGGGATGAAGTGGTGCTTCTTTCCTCCTTTTGTCCTTAGAGTCCGGAGTTTGGTCGGAACATCTGAGATTTGTGTGCTTGGAGCCTCACTAACACTTTCAGACTGGTCAGTAGTGGTCGTGTCTCCCAATGCTGGAGATACAAACAGTTGTTGGTTAAATTGTGAAGCAAAAATCAATGTATCCCTACATTTGTCTCAAAAAAAAAAAACACTTCTCACCACTCCTCTTTCTGCTGCGCATCCAGTAAGGCACAGTTTCAATGGTGGCGACAGCCTCAACAACACCACCATTAGTAGGCACAGTGATGGTTGTTTTAGCCACAATAGACTCGTTCATCTGAATCATACAGAAAACAAGTTCATCCTTCATGCTCACAATAACATGAACTTGTTTAAACAGTTAAATGTTGTGTTTTTTATAAGTCATGGGACACAGTCAGCTGCAGAGGGCAGCATTACCCTATCTGATGCTCGTCCAGTGGAGCGGGGCTTCTTTACAGCCACTGGAGGAACGTCTGAGACCTTTCTTGAAGAGCGCTAATTATATATATAAAAAAAAAAAGACAAATTAGAGCCAGTGGATCAAACCAGCAAAAACCCCTCTGGAGATAAAATGTCTAAACTATGAGATCATCAGTGTGAGTACAGAGCTGACTAACTCGTTTCTGGCGTTTGCGGAGTCTCACATTCTTCATCACAGAGGAATCCCAATCCTAGAGGAAAGGTGGTGAGACAGAACATTGTCCAATACAAGACACTTCATTATTGTATTTGTTACAGTTGTGACTACAGGTCACACTGAATCAATATAAAGTATATTTACCAAAGAGTCATCTGTCTGGTCATAGCTGATATCTGACAGCAAAGACGCAGATTCATCAATTCTAGTTAATCTGTAAAGAAAATGAAACACTATAATTAAAATAAAAAATAATTTCATTGGTGCTGGTTAATTACAAAAATAGCATGTTTTGAAAAATCATTTAAGTTTCTCATATTATGACTGATTTATACCATTCCCTTCAGGTGGAGTTTGTTTTGCTACTATGAGGTTGCAGATACTGCCATAATATAAAAAAATGCCAAATGAATATTAGAGTCTGCCCTTCCAGTACTCTGAAATCCTAGAGGGAACTAAAAAAAAAAAAAAAGAACGAGAGAGACGCAAAGTTATGTGAAGCTCACCTTCGGCTGGAGCTACGGTTGGCTCTTGCAGCTTGAGCTGCCTGGGAGTGGGTGCTGAGAAAGGCCAGGGCTGATCGCTGTTCCTCACTTAAAAGGACACTGTTGCCATTATTCTCTGAAATCAGCATGTCCCGTATCAGCTGCAGCTGACGCTCCTTTCATGCAAAATGGCAGCAGGGTGACAAATGGGTTATTTGGTGATGACAGGCATCTGACATTTACACATGAAAGAAGGTTTTAAGTTATAGTGTCACAAACTAGCTTCTCGTAGACAGCCTCTGCCTTCTGCCGCCGTCGGATCTCAACGTCCACCTGGTTTCGAGCATGTTTGAGTTTGACCTCTAGGGACCCCTTTTCTGTTTCTGCTTTTGCCAGCATTTCTTTGCAGGAAACCAGCTCTTCACCCGCCATCAGCCATTTCTTACGACATTCCTCAAAGTTCACAGCTACCTGGAGGAACTCTGCGAAACCAGAGAGCAGAAGAGATTGTTGTGTTGCTGCCTTGCAGTTTACTGAGGGTTGTGTCAATTAGAGAACAGTGCTTTTGCTTTTAATGATACCACTTATTACATATTTTAAAATATGTGATACACACAACAAAATAAACTTGCCACTAATACAAATATTTGGCACAACCCTGCAAACTCCTCTCAGTGTGAGGTAGTTAAGGACCTGTAAAGCGTGACAAATACCACAACAAGGACAACTTACGTGGCTCGATGCTGTCTTTCAGACCGTCCATTTGAGTTCTGAGACTCAGAAACTGGTTGTACAGGTTCCCCACAGACGGCTCCATGGTGTCTCTCCAGCTGTTATCCCAAAGTATTCACACAAATAGGAGAGAAAATTATTAAACCTTTATTATCAACGTTTCATCCAATAATGTTGGTGGCAAATAACTAGCCCTGATTATCTAAGAAGCAAAAACAACTGTGTGCAGGTAGTAAAAACAAAGACAGTCAGGAAATACAAGATTAAAACTATTTACTCGTGTATCCCTCAGTAGGAAACCAGGTTGGATAGACAAACAGAACACCGTTAGCATTACAAGCTATGAATGTACTAGCATTATGCTAACAACAGTTGAAAAATCGTAATATTTATAAAATAAACAACAAGGACTACCTGTGCAATCCGCTGTAGTCAGGTGGGCATGTAGTGTAACAGCGTCCGAAGTAAATGAGCAGAGATTTTCTAGTTTGTTAGCATAGCAGCGAGACAGCCACACCTGCTAAAGTTTCACATTCCTTTACTAAGTTCAAAAACAGCGCCGGTTTTCTTCCTCGTCGGATGAATGAGGAAGAGGAGGCTCGCTGTCGCCCCCATTCGGTTCAGACGCGTAACTGCAGGGGGCTTGCTTCTATGGGATATTCTTATGGATGTGTACTGAGATCATCAGATTTTTAATTGAATAAAGTGCAGCATTTCTTTCATAGCGGTGAGTGCTACAGAATTTGTTAAAAACTATCCACAACACTGATAAGACTCATCACTCACTCAATTTATTTGCAGATTTAATGTTCTCAAATGTTTAATCCTTGAGGATGGTACTGACAAAAATAAAATCTAATATTATGCATAATATTTAATCCCTGTACAAATATAACATACATGAGTTGTCTCGTATAAAATAAAAATATGTAATTTTGAAATGATAGGAAAAGGAAGCAGCTACTTTGTTTTGTATGTATGTATGTGCGTGTGTGCGTATTTGTGTGTGTGTGCGTGCGTGCGTGCGTGCGTGCGTGCGTGCGTAGGACAGACTGGGGTGAGGTTTAATAAGTCTCTCTTCTTCTCACTCCATTTCAAGCATTAGTGTTTAAGCTATTTTCTTACTTTGTTGCCTATTTTAAGTCAAACTCTACTTAACTGTACAGATACTGAGTTTTATATTTTCTGATGTAATTGTTTTGTGCATGGCACACTACTTGCTCTAAATAAATAAATAAGTGAATCAACCTAGAATATCTGATGTCCTCAGGGTTGATGTGCAGCTTTGTATGCAGAATCTTACAGAGGACTTTTTGCAAAAACCTCTGAAATAGTCAGTAACTGAGTGTTGTTGTAGTTGTCCTGGTCTGTGGGGTGAAGAAAACGGCTACATCATCCATCAACCTTTTCTGACATATCTGGGTGTAGTAGCAGCTCTGCTGTGCTGCATTTACTGGGGATAACACACTCAAACACTGAATCAGTTGTAAAATACTGTACACACTTGTGCATCCGTTCTATAATCTAAAAAATTTGACATATTTCAGTTGTTGCTTTAATTTGCTTTTCTTTTTAGCATAAGTTGTCTGTTGTAGCATTGCATTACACACCCAAGTACTGCATGCACATCCAGTGAGAACTGCAAGTCCATTAAAGTTGATTTGAGATAATAGGATCTGTCAGTCAATAGAGCTTCCCAGTTTTTATCAATAATTCATGTCTCCAGGTACATTTCCTCCAGTCATGGATCATTTAACTCGTAACACTCTCCTTTACACCAGACGCTGGCTGCTCTCCCTTAAGCTGAGAAGGCTGTTTGGGCTATCTGTAAATATAATCCTACTTTTGACCCAGAGAAAAGGAAAGTAAGTTATTTTAGTGAACTTAGTATTAATTTGCTTTGTGTTTTATTTTACTTCTACATTAAAAAGAGTTAAATTGCCTGATTTTTTTAATTATGCATACATGATAACTCTCTTTAAACATTTTGAATCCATTATATATAATTAGTCATGATGAAAATGTTCATAAACCTGCAATCGTTGCAAAGTTTCTTCATACAGAAAACACAAGTAAAAACACTCTACACACTATTAAGCTCCCATTTACTTTAAGAAATATACATTTGTGCATTGTTTTGTCATCGGTTTGTAAAACAAAGTAAAAAAAAAAAGTCCAAATTACAAACAAAACGTGACGATCTCAGTGGTGCAAAACAGACCACAAAGCTCTAATGCAGTAAAGTTTGAGAGGAAGCACCTGCAGATTGTGCTGACTCTATAGGGTCCATCCTCTTCAGCGGAACCATTGGAGGGGTAATGGATCTATAAACACCCTCATGGGTAACACTTGGCAGATACACAGCTTCTGAGGAGCACACACTGTAGCAGAACACACCCTCCTTACATCCTGTGTGTGTTTGTGTACACAAGTGAAGGTATGAAGGTTCAAAACATTCTATCTCATTGATGCAGCTTTTTCTACTTATGCATCATGATTGTTTTGTGTTCTTTATGTGTAAAAGCTTACTTCTTTATTTTGAGGGGCTTTCTGACAAGTGTTTCTGTTTTGTCATCCCACCCATCAATCCTCTCTTGTTCCTGTTCAGGGTTGTAGGAAGCTGTTGCTTATCTTCAGTTGCTATTGGATAGGGGATGGGGTATGGATGGGTCACTCCAGGGCCACACAGAAACAAACCACTTACAAACCTAAGGTTAACTTACCATTTAACCTAACATGCATCCTTTTGAACTGTAGGAGGAAATCAGAGTACCTGGAGAAAACTCACACATGCACAAGCAGAACATGCAAGCAATATGCAGAAAGAAACTCAGCTGGGAATCTAACCCAGAACCCTCTTGCTGCAAGGCAACTGTGCTACTGCATGTGGTCCATTCAGCGCCTTCTGTTATTGACACAAACTCGTTTGTTACAGGGCTCGACACGAATGTTCAAAATAAGAATAATCCAGTAAGTCTTGGGAAAATGCTTTGTTATTGTGTGGAAACGTTAATTGTGTTGAATTTGTGGGAGCGACGTCATATTTCAACTAAATCAGAGCTGAAACAGAGAAACCGTGTCTGATTCTGCTTTGCTGTACGAACATACAAACACTGTTACCTCAACAGGATTTATCCATCTGTCCCTTTTCTGTATCCACTCTGTCCTGTTTTAGCAATTAGTAATTAGGAGCTGGAGTCTACTTCAAGGGGTCATAGGGTGAGAGGCAAGGTATACCCTGAACAGAGGGCCAAGCCAGAGACTGACAATCATCCACATAAACACTCAGGTATGTGCAATTTAGAGTCATCACTTTGCTTAAAACACATGTTCTTGAACTGGGTTTAAAAATGAACATTGCACTTTAACAAAAAGGTTGCACAAAATGGAATGTCTCTCATCCAGTCAGTTCCTGCCAAATGACTCCACTGGTGCTGAGTGAGTCTGCAGATATGTGGAGGAACTCTGGGCAGGAGAGTACACTGAGAATATAATGTACATATAGGTGCACTTCAATCTTCCCATCAATTGGATTACAAGAGGAATCTCCCACTCAGAGCATGTTTACGGGAAGAGGCTCCCTCTTTTCCTCACTGCTCTCCACCCAAACCATCATCAACAACAATCTTTTTGAAACCTGACACTTGGTAAACACTCTCCACCACAAATAATACACATTTACAGCTGGATGAAACCAATCGTGTTTTCCTGTTAGAATGAAAAACAGAGGACTCTATAAAAATATGACTTTTATTGATTACAGCTTGTTTGCAGTGTGTATTTTCACTCGAAAGAAGTATAAGAACATTTAAATTAAATGAAAATAACACCCCCCTGCACACACAAACCAATCCAGTAAACTACTTAAATCTTTATCTGCTAATGAAAGTGAAATTAGCCCTGTATTGTTCTCAAGGGAACAGCAAGAACAAATCAGGCAGTGCTGAGTGCTGCTGAGACTAAATCACAACTGACTGTGTTGTTTATCAGAGTGGAAGAAAAAGAAGAAAGTAAGAGAAATATGACACTTGTGAATTGGCTCAGTATTACTGGATTTAACACATTTGTCAGAGATATTTTAGACTTTAGATTTGCTTGTGCAGATACCTGAAATAGAACATTTATCAATAAACAAATGAAAGAGAATGGGGGAAATGGAATGAGAAATAATTTGCAGTTATAGTTCAAATCCTCTTGATGTAATAAATACGACACATCATGCTGAGAAATGCAAAGAGTCCAGATTTAGAGTTCAAGTGTTGCAGTCTCTGTTATATTCATTGTCGTGCACGTTTAAGGATACAGCAAATAGATGCTGAAAGCACATAAACAAACCGATAGAATGTGGAAAAGAAGGGCGTTGGTATTTCTGCGAGGGCGCTCATGAAGCCATGGTGCAAATGGGAATGACAATGAGGAGGATGATTGTCACCACAGTGGCAATGAGCGCAAGGAGCTTGCAGATCTTGATGCGACGGAGGCTAGCCTCTTTTCGCCTTAGCAGTGCGTCGTAGCCTGGAGTGTAGATGTCATCCACCCAGAATTCCATGTTGTTAGGGTTCAGAGACTCCTGGCCCTGAGGAACAGAATCCAATTAGTTTATCCGAGGAGTCGTGCTGTTCGTGCACTTTGAATAGTAAAACCTTTTTCAATTTACTTGCACCGCTTTACTTTAAAAAAATATATACCCAGGTGCCAGCTTTTACCAATACCAAGTACAAAAAATCATTTATTATTTATAGATTAAAATCACAGCCAGAACATTAATAAATCATTTTCACCACTTTAAGAGTCAATATCTCTCACCTGTAAGTCCAAAGGAGAGATTCGAGCCTCTCTTTCATCCACAGTCCATATGGGTCGGCCCCTTCCCTCAGCCAGCCTGGGGTCAATGACCCTCCCAGAACCAAGACCACCCGTCAGACTGCTGTCTTTGTGACGAAACAGAGACGAGTTAAGCACCTGTTCCACCACGCTGGTGGACTTTTGGGAGAGCAGATTAGTGGTGCTGTCTGACTGATCTCCCTAGAATAAAAAATGGACCAAACAGATTTTATGTAAAACATTTACACAATATCTTATGTTTTAATTCTTTTAAAAGGTGTAGAAATACACACGTGAATTCTACCATGTACATCAATATGAATGAATGAGCTTCTCCCATTAACTTCTTTGTGTATTCTATTTAATCATGAAAAATAAATGCAGGATGGAGTGTGTAAAACCCTCTACCTGTCCAATTTTTCTTTGCGACAATTTGCCGTCTTTACTCTTCGAGAAGGACACAGTCCAATCTTTTGCAGAGTTTGTGATATTCATCTGTTTGGTGTCAGAGAGACTTTTGTCGTCCAGCTGGGTTTTGGAGGCACGGCGGGATGACGCTTCCTTCTTTCCTTCCTTTGTTCCTTTAGAATCCGCCTGACCTTTGCTGCTCTCTGTTTGGTCCCCAGTGGTGTTCCATCGGCTCCAGTCCAGACTACTTGTACTGGTCCCAGGAAACAGGTGCCCGGTAGCGGACAGAGGCTGAGGCTCTGATGACTCAGAGGGAGTTAGAGGGTGGCTCATAAAAGAGGAGACTCCACTGAGAGGCTCCAGCCACCTACCACCGGTGCTTTGCCCACCACCGATGATCGGCTGCTGGATCTTTTCATCCAGTCTGTGCAAAGCAGAAAGTACCTGAGAAATCTCAGCCTTCACATCATTCAGCGACTCCAGCTGTCTTTCTATTTGACTCATACGAAGTAACAGCTTGCACACACTGGCCTTTAACCCATCGTCACTGCTTTCGAGCGAATGGAACAGTCTTTGGAGCTGACCTAAGCGACCGCGTCTAGCCTCAGGGGTGTCCTGGTTAGCGGTGCTGTCGCTTGGGTGTAGGACTCCCGTAGACCCACACATGCTTATGTCATCTAAGAAACGAAAGATTGCGCTAATGTCATCCTCACAAAATTCAGGGTCGTCCAATGAGGTCATGAAGGACAGGCGATCGGCATGAACCAGGCTACGGAGTCGCCGGGGGTCCGGTAGGTCAGTCTGTGTTCCCTGAGCCTTTACCAGTTCGCCTACACTTGGCAAGCCACTATCAGCACTCTCCCCTCCAGATGTAGCCCCCAAACTGCTGATAGTTGGGGTAGATCGCCTTGGAAGTTGTCCTACTTGTGATTCCATGCCCATGTCCATGCTGCCCACACCTATCCGGTCTTCTAAGCTGTGACTCTTATTATTCCAGAGGGTCTTTTGTGTCTTGGGTGGTCGAAGGTGCCGGGGCGATGGATCTGAGACTGAGCCCGGTCCAAAGTAAGTTGAGTCCTGCAAATCATCAAAGCTCTCATGCTTAGCTTTGCCCCGTTTCTCTGGTGAGAGGTGAACGACTGTAGGCGACGGGTAAGGATTTGGGATCATTTCAAAGCTGTGATTGTCGAAGCCTGCGTGTCCTGCTTTGGGACTGGGAGACTCGCTGTTCACAGTCACTTGTGGTATTAGAGGAGGTTGGTTATGGAAGTCTTTCTTGAAGATATTTCTCCTCTGGTCAACTGATGATCCTTGTTCAGCATCAAACACTTCCATTGTGGCAGAATCCCCACTAGACTCACTGTCTGTCTCCAGAGGCAGGTAGATATTCTTCATAACATCATTGAGATTTGGACTGCTGGGGTATGAATGAGTGGTGTGAGGCAAGTCAAAAGACACAGCCCTCGTCCTGATGGGAGGGGAGGGCACAAACGAGATGGGATCCGGGGGAAGACTTGCTCGCTTGCGGGCTGAGTAATTTGATTTTGGAAAAAGCAAGTGTTGATCGATAGACCTTCCGCTGGACTCGGAGTGGGCACGTGCTCGTTCTTGACCAGAAACGTTCAGGGGGTGTAAACCAGGCAGAACCGGGCCCGGGGATTGGTCCACAGGCAGGACTGTCTGGGCTCTTATTGCGTGGCTATCATCAGAGACCCCACCTGTCATCTGAATGAGATTGAAGATGGTTACTATGTCTGCAGCGACCCCTATAGGTGAAAGCCCTTGGCCTCTGGTGGAGACCCGGTCCCTGAATAAAGTGGCTGGAAAACAGGGGTCTCTGCTGGCGGCAGCAAACAACAAACTCCTGAGCTCGATGAGGTTGTCTAGGTCGAAGCGGGTGCTGACCATGCGACACAGGTCCTGGAATGTCAACCACTGACGCATATTTGCCAGTTCCTCCAGGATGCCCAGGAGGACTTCAGGGTACTCCTGCTGCAGGTTAGCCATTGCTGCTCACCTGTTAGGGAGAGAAAAAACAGATAGCAACATAAAGGGGTTGAGATTTGTTAACCACTTTTCAACAAGTCATGAAGTGACCTTTAAACAGCATTGACACTTTTTAAATCATGTTTTCATTTACTGACCAAAGATAAAGCATCTTTTTATAAGATTTACTTTATACATAATATACAATCTATTCATTAAAATGTGTACTATCTTTAATATTATAGCCATCTTTATTGCACCATAACCATAAATATATTATACCGTACTAAAGATAAAATCAATGTGTTTAAAATGGATTTTCCTGCACACAGTGCATTTAGTTTATATAGGAAAGGTAAGTAGGAAAATTGAAGTTCTCCTTCTGAGATGGAGTGAGAGAGTCATTTATGCAGGACTCTGACGCGACCTTATTTTGTGGTCTTAAAATAACCGGTCATCTGATCTAGTGACGCTGTCACACTGCGCATCTTTAACTCACTCATCTACCTGCTACTTTATTTTATACATGTGACAAATGCAGTAATGAGCATATTTGGTAACTTTTGGTGTTGCATAAATTTGGTTGTGATGAGAACTAGTCAGCACAGTCTGCAAAAAAGATGAATTAAGATCTTGTCTAATTTATGGTTCTAAATGTCAAGCCTCTCCTGAAGAAAATAGACCGTGTTGGAAACATTACACAACAGTTTGGAAACGATGAAAATGTGCCTGGATAATCTCACTCACCTGAATTTTAATGATGATGAAATAAAGCCACACCTGTATCCCGTTAGAAAATCCACATGTATAGTAAAAATAAGTCCATACTCCAGAACAAACGAGGTTCTGATCAGCTCATCGTCTCACACTCCTTTCAGGCTTCTGTTTAGTAGAAACGACTCGCCCAGAGCCCAGGCAGGAGAGGAGAAAATTAGAAATCAGGTCATCTTCCCACAAGTCCCTGCAGGCCCCAAAGGGACCTCAAAATACATCCAAATGGTTTCCCTTCATCACAGATCAGCTGCAACACTTGTGAAGTTGATAGTAGGACCACACTACTGATAGTATACGCACTGTTGGCAGGTCACTCTGACATGTGTGTGTCTGAAACAAGAGCATACTTTCTCACAGGCTGCAAGCTTAGCATATAATTAAAGGGCAGATTAAAGATTGATGTTTTTTAATTGACACGTAAACGCTCCACACCGACAGGAAACCCAATGCTCTGGGCTAAATTTCCCACTAGATTGCTGCGCAGAGCTGTCTGCCAGCCTCCTAGACTTTTCACCATTACTCTGCATTATCATCCATAAAGGGGTGTACTTAAAACCCCATTAGAGCAAGAAAAAGGGCGAGGCTTTCATCGCTGAGTAGCAGCACTCTGCCACAATCAGGAAGGACATCTCTAATTCTTCTAACAACTCACTGAGAGGAGGGTATCCATCATCCTCTGCACTCAGGAATCAATGCAGCGAATGAGCCACAGAATGGGTGTAAGTATGGGCGGTAATGCATTACTGTCAGGACTGCTGTGCTGCAGTTTTATTAGCTGGTTGAAAAAAAAGAACAGCACTTGACACGAACGAAAGATCACTCAGCTGCAGAACTTTTAAGAGCATAAATTTTTTATTGTACATTTAGAAATTTCATTAATCTGCGTCAAACAAAACACTTTGATCCACTTATTCACAAAGAAGAATAAGTTGGTCCAAAAAAGAGACATTTTTACAGTATATTAACGTTAAAATAATCCAAATCTCTATATACAAATTTCAGATGACATGAGACTCTCTTTCTCTTTTCTTCTTTGATTTTGATTTCACCACTGGAGGTACAAAAGAGGGAGTCAGAGACGGATTCAAGGCTGGATCTAATGCTGGGTTCAGCGCTAGCAGGTCCAGCTTTGGCGCGCTGTGTTCATCTGTCAAAACACAACACATGATTAGTAACAGGAACCTGTGGTCTGATGAACTCAGTTAGGCATTTAGACGTTCAATCTGTCTCTATGCCGTAAAAAAACAATTTCAATTGATTAATATAGTAAATAGGAAATAATGAGTGACCACATAAACGGTGTGGTTAATGCTCAGAGGGAAACCAACAGAGTGGTGCGCTCTGCAACATAAAAAGGCCTGGATGTTTGCAGAAGATACCAGCTGTGGTTGATTGTAGATTCCTTTATATGGTTTAAAACGAATCATTTTACAACATTTTGCCAAGTGATGTTAGGGGAGACCTGTAGGATAGTTTAATGAATCAATTTGTAAACATAGGCCTCAACAATCTACCAAACAGACGAGAATAAACCACCATAACAAATAAATAAATTTAAAAAACAGAATAGTTTAAAAACCTGTCAAATGGAGATTGGTCTGTGATAAAGATAAGGAGGAGTTTTGGGGCAGATTCTAATATCAGGGACATGCATGGCTTACAATAAATAAACTCTGACAGATACTAAACAGACAAACTTTGCTAAAATTCAAAGATTCAGCAAGATTTCAAAAACGACCAGTTCTTATGTACAAAGACTATAAGTATCTGTGAAATATTAAAAGGGTTCAGAGTAAAGTAGTCGGTTATATCTGTGACCTGCTGCCTCACTGAGCTGCAATTTAAAACCAACAGCAAAAAGACCCATAAATGAAAAAAGACGACAATAAAAGTCTGATTAAAAATAGCAAAGAAGGGATTGCATGTATGAACATTTTCAAAAATGTTGAAAAATTCAATTTTATTTCTAGTTACATTAATTAATTAAAACCCTGATTTGAATCAATTTAATAAAAAGCTGTAATTTCTGAATCTTCCTTCTGCAGTTTTCTTGTACGGCCATATTTGTTTATTTAGAGCTGAAATAAATTTCGGACAAAATATTTGTTAAAAATAAAATATTTGCTGTACATTTTCATTGTCCTGGGTGAGGCCGCTTACCGAAACTGTCTTCTTCCCCACTTGGTTCCATATCTGAACTGTGGACCGGAACTCGGGCCAAAGACGCTAGCTCAGTTATGAAGCTATCTTCTGCCTCCTAATGGACACAGAAACACGGTGCTCACAGAAAACGTCTGTGCAGGTTCGTAAATACATTCACTCACCTGTCAACAAGTAAACAAGAGCAGCAGACATGCAGCATACCAACCATTAACTCTGCTTTTATCCTCTCCATAGTTTGATCCAGGGCTACTTTAGTCTGCCTCAGCTCCTCATAAATAATCTCCTGATCCAAATGAGTCTGCTCCAGAACTTTTCTTTTATTTAGTTCAACCCTTGCGTGTGAGGAAACAAGAACAAACTACAAGTTATTCTCATTAAATGAGGATGATCTGTCTAAAAATACTTTGACTAGTGTCACACCTCTGTTGAAACTCAGCAGAAGCAGGTTTCTTGCCCCAGTTCATGAGTTCCTTCAGCAGTGTTCTGCTCAGCAGACTGCCGTGGTCCTGCCTCTCCTTCGTTTCTGAAAAAAAGTTTCATCTCTAATTAAAGGAAACATATTATGACTTTTTTCTTATATTTCTTTACACTAAATCCCTCTCACATGAAGCAATTTCAGCAGTTTTATTCTTGACACTTTCAGAACCTTCCAGAATGAGCCGTTTCAGGGCTCTGTCACTTTAAGAAAACAAGCTGGAGCTAGCCACACCCACCCATCCCCCTCTCAGGCTGCTATAGGCTGAGAAGCTCTGATATATGCTGCTTCTCCAGCAGCAGCTGCTCTCCTCCAGGTGAGAGGTGGTCCTATGATACTTTTTCTGTTTGTGACGTTACAAATGGGGACTTTTTGAAACGGCTTGTTACAGTAATATAATTCCTGAAATCACACACTGACAGAAAATGGGCTGACTGGTTATTTCACGTTTGTAGTGTTTACAGAGGCAGTAAAGAGCCACATGGCAGCACAAAAGGATGCAAAAGATGAGTTTTGTATAATATAATGTCCCCCTTTAAATGCTAAACATTTATTGAAACCAAGAACAGAAACTTAAGTCGAGTTTTATTCAGTAACCTCACCCTGGTTTAAGCCTGAGTGATCCTGCTCCAGTTTAATCGTGATGCTCTGAAGTTGGGAATAGTAGTTTTGGACCAGTGCCAAAAGAGACTCCTTGGTTACATAAACACTTTCTGCTGCAGCCTCTGTCAGGTAGTTCTAATGGTGGAAAAATAAGAAAAAATAATTATAAAAATCATCTTTCTGCTCAATAAAAAGACCTTAAGAAAGCACTTACTTTTGTGCCAACATGTTGTTTATTGGAGGTGTGTGACTGTGTAGGCGTGGCCTCCATCCTCTGCTGGATGGCGTGGCTGAGGGCGTTGCCCAACACCAACTGAGCGTGGCTCTGAAGAAGCTCTGTAGCCGTTTCCAGCTCAGACAGAAACTCCTGCTGGAGGTTGTTCCCCAGCAGCACTCCCTCTGCCAGGCTGGTGCTGCTGTTCTGTTTGGAGACAATGGAAGCCTTAGGCGGGATGTGATACCCTCTGATGTGTAATCTGCATGAAGTGATGCTTATAGGATGCCAGAAGACGTCAGATTCAGCACTTTGTTTTTCTAACCTTGAGAGCTGAGTTGGCACAGGCCTGGCTTTCAGAAGCATCTTCCACCAGCAGAGCTCTGAAGTCTTTCTGAGAGAGTGTTTTCAGTTTGGACAGTCTCATCTCTTTCTGCATGTGCAGACAGAAGTGTCTGACCACAAATGACCTCTGCACCAACACCAAAAGATGCTCATGTTTCGCCTCCAGCAGCTTCCCCATTTCACTGAGAGAAAGACTCAATTATTACCTAATAAAATAACACACACAGACTGATGTGGAAACTGTGGAAAGGGGCGTGGCCACTTAGAAGAAACTCAGCTGGAAATCTGCTGTTAAGTTGAAAACAGTTTAACCGGACATCTCACCTGCTGAGAGAGTAACCCTGTCTGGCCAGCATGGCTCGAAGGATCATCGTCTGCTGTTCACCTAAATGTTTCAGGCAGGCCTGAGTCAGAGCAATCTCCTCATTCCACACCTACAGCAAGAGAGGCTCAGTTAGGAAAAAACAAAAGGCATTCAGCATAAATGAAATCTTGGAATTTGGTAAAAAGGAACATTTGATGACAATCTTGTTCCGGCTGAACTAACAATGCTGCACTTGCCTTTCCGTCTTCATCCAGCTCAGTCCTGATGTCCTCCAGCTGCTGTTTGGTGGTGCACTCCATCTGCTGCAGCTGAACAGCCAGCTCCTGCTCCAGATCCTGCCACAGTTTCTCACAGCGCTCGGCAGACAGACTTGTTTGAGCAGAAACAGTGTTGAAAAAGACGTCCTTGGCTGTCTCTCCAAGCCTCCTTGACCAGGAGCTACGCAGCTTCTGAAGATATAGGACACTGAATCAGAACACCACACGTATAAGGACAACAGTAATGCATGGGTAGGTGCTAACCATTGACATATATTAATGGTGCTAACTATAAACTGGTGTAGAGAGGTGTGTATGTGTTTTTTTATGAGGATATTTTTTCTTGCTTTGCTACTTTTTGACCTGACAACAGATTAAATGCAAACCTTTGCATCTATAATGACAGCATCTCAGTATCTATCCTTTTACCTTCCAAAGGTCACAGAGGGCCTCGGCCACCTTGCTGTCCCGCTGCAGCTCCAAATCAGAAATCTGCTTCCTGTGTTTCATTAGCAGCTCCTGGTAAACCTACAGAAAGATTCAGCTCCAAATGAGGCAGCGGTAGAATCGTATTTTTATCCAACATTAACTGCTAAAGATGACATCAGAGGAAAGCTAAAATCGTTGTAGCCTGGGCAGCAGTAGCTCAGGAGGTAGAGCGGGTTGTCCAGTAATCGGAAGGTTGCAGGTTCGATCCCGGCTCCGGCCAGAGAATGCTGCTGTGTGTCCTTGGGCAAGACACTTAACCCGCCTTGCCTGCTGGTGGTGGTCGGAGGGACTGGTGGCGCCAGTGCTCGGCAGCCTCGCCTCTGTCAGTGCGCCCCAGGGCAGCTGTAGCTACATCGTAGCTCATCCCCACCAGCGTATGAATGTGTGTGTGAATGGGTGGATGACTGATTGTGTTGTGAAGCGCCTTGGGGGGTTGTAGAACCCTAAAAAGGCGCTATACAAATACAGGCCATTTACCATTTACCATTTAAATGCTTCCCAGTCATTTCAAAAACATTCTGATGATTGTTTTGAGTTTTAAGGAGAGCTAAGGTATTCTCACTGTGGCGAGCTCCTGCAGGTCACCGTGTGTCTCTCCCAGTTCCAGGACTTGGTTCCTCTCATTCACCTGGTTCCTCTGAAGCTTCTTCTTCTTCGACTCCTTTTCGCTGCACTTTTTGTTCACCAGCTCCTTCATCTTCTTCATGCATTCTGCAGCACAAAGTGTCAGCTACTTAACTGATGTTAATAAGAGACCTCAAAAAGAGCAATTTGTTCAAACGGCATAATATTCCAGTTGAATGACGTTCTGTATTTACTGCTAATGATTTTTGTTTCATTAGGTCAGCAGGACAGTTTTTATACAAAAATAGAAGTGAATGACAGTCTGGGAGACATTAATACACATGATATTATTTCTGAGCTGTCCTGGCAAAAAAAATGACCTTATTTAAGAAGCTAAGGAGAATTCCCAGAAAATGATCTATTTTAAGAGAGTCTGCCCTAAAATGTGAAAAGTAGGTTGAATGTTACCCCTGGTATTTGATACTAGAAAGTAACCGGAAAAAACATCAAAGCTAAACTCATATCTCAGTTTTTATATAATGTTGCAGTCTTGTTTGTGTTTATATTAGTCTGTTCTTCTCCCTAAGTTACAAACACACTGTGTTACATCTATAAATATTTTAATATCATTTTTTTCTGTTTTCTGTTGAGGCGTCTTACTCTCAGAGCTCTGTTGAAGGCCTTCAGCCACAGCAGCATGAATCTCTGAAAGCATCCGCTCCACGTGGCTGAACTTCAAGATGCCGTCACTTGTCAGCTGTTCCAGTCTTGCTGCGATCAAACTTTGCCTGAGATTCACTTCCCATCTCAGCAAAGCAGGCTGGGACTGAATGAGTCCAGTCAACTCCTCCCACCACAGCAACTTCTCCAGTGTACTCTAAGAAATAAAAACGAGCAGATTCATCATCACATTCTCAGTAATCAGTTGGTTTGAACCACAAAGAATCAAGATAAACAACATGTTGACCATCAGCTGTTGCTTTACCTTCAGGTTAGCCTCCTGTACCTTCATCAGGTGCTTCTCTATGAACACAAGTGTCTGAATGAGAGACACATTTACATCCTGGGCTTCAAGGGGAGAGAAGATGCTAGTCTTCTTCTGCAGAAGCTGACATAAACCCTCTACTTGTCTGCTGAAACTTTTATACTGTAAAGACACAAACACTGGCCCTTGTCATCAGAGTAGATACAGATGTTTAAAACGTTATTAGCTTTCCTACCATTTGAAGACTATGTTCAAAGAGATCCTTCTGAGCTCTTTCAACCTCTTCTATTGAACAGGAAGCAGCATGACTCTTCTCTTTGACCGTCAGGCCTACTGGCCGCCGTTTCCTCAACTCGTTCAGTTCCTAGAAAGATGAATAATTATGCAAATATTAGGAGTAATTATTTTGGTGTAAATGCTTACATGATAAATAATAGTCATACCTGTTCTTGCTTCTGAACAACATTCTTGGTGAAGTCTGCATCATTTTTATCTTTTGGAAATCGGCAGCCTAATATCATTTTCACCATATGCAGAAAGATCTAAAGTGAGCAGTCAAACAAAAACCTGTAAGATTTCTGTCACTGTAAAATACAAAAGAACAAGATTAACCAAACAACACAAGCTAACCAGGTATTTTTCGTCTTCAAGCTGGGAGCAGTGATATTGCACATCCTGCAGGGCCATACAATAAAGGCTAATCCTTGCTTCGAAGCTGCAGAGAAAACACAGATAATAACTATCAGGATGTTTTATTAAAGCTCAGAAATCCACAAACTCCTACCTAGGGCTGGGACGATAATCAACAAGTCAATATATCGTACATAGATGGAAATGAACTCAATAATTTTTCCAGCCTCAATATATCGCCATGTGCCTGTGTGTATATGTTTTCCTTGTCTCTGGCCTCCAAAGACGCTGGATGACAAGAGCGTTCAAGTGCAGTTAGGTTGTTGACACTGGATAGGCCATTGTATTTATTGTTTTGGAGAGACAGGGTCATTTTAAAGGATGTACTTGCATTATTATGATATATTAACATTACATAAGTGGTTATTTTGGTCTCGATAATGTCGACAATAATATCGTTTATCGTCAATAATTTGTTGGACAATATATCGTCCAGCAAAATTTGTTATCGTCCCAGGCCTACTCCTACCCTGTTAGTGTCAGTGAATGGGGGTAGTGGGGGACCCTGGTAAAACTCTGGTTCTGCAGGCTGCTGGGGACCACCATCGAGGAGATAAACGGATTGCCATCGTTGTTGTCCGACTCCTCCACGGAGGAGGAAGACTCCTCATTGGGCATCGCTGGCAACTTTGTGTGTTCATGTAGGGATGGGTTGGATGCACCGTCCGCTAAAGGCTGAATTAAAAAAATAAACAAGCTGCTTTTTATCACCTTAAAACTTCAAATTATGCATTCTTAACTAGTTTCAAACTTAATTTTAATATTTTGTTGGAAATTAAACATCAAATTCTTTCTTGGCACACCACATGATTGCATTTTCTTTAAAAATTGGTATAATAATGTGCAGCTTGTAATTTTCTACTGCTTTTAGCAAACATTTGAAGTTTTTTTGTTCATAAGTTGTGACATTGTCTTAAACTGCGTTATGCTTTGTTAGCATAAGTCTTGTAAGGTGAACTTACTCTGTATTTCTGGTTGATGGGATAAACCACCTTTGCTCGGGATGCAAACGCAGCCACGTCACTGTTCAGAGGTGGCTGCTGACTCATCTGTTCAATTAGAGAAAAAGGTAGGTGGACGTTATTTACTAAATGACAGTGTGTATGCATTTCTGTTAGCCTCAAACTAACTTATTTGAACGTAAAGGGAGCATATTATAACTTATTTTTCTCAAGTTATCATAGATCTATGGGCTCTATAAAACATGTTCATGAAGTTTTTTTGCTCTAAATCCGTCTCACATTAAGCGATAACAGCAGTTTTATTCTTGACAGTTTCAGTGCCTTCCAGAATGAGCCATTTCAGGGCTCTGTCACTTTAAGAAAACAAGCTGGAGCTGGCCACGCCCACCCATCACCCGCTCAGGTTGTTATAACCTGAGAAGCTCCGTTATCTAAGTGGGGTGCATAGTACCACCAGCAGCAGCTGTCGCATGCACGTTAGAGGTGGTTCTATCCTACTTTTCCCGTTTGTGATGTCACACCTTTAGACACCCAATAGACCTTTTTCACGCTTCCGGGGTTTTTAACCAGAAATACGTCAGTGCAGCGGAAAATAAGAATTTTTGCAGCGTTACTTATGGGGATCAGTCTGTTTTTCTCATGCTCTGAAGCAGCCCTATGTCCATTTCCATTCGTTTCCAACATCTACCGATGTAAGACAAAACTGTCTAAGGGCGATCACGCGTGAGAAGGGGCCCAATTTTGTTAATAAAGGGGAAATACTTACGTCTGCAGCAGACACTTCATGGCTATGTTTACGTGCTGGCGCTAAGTGTTAGCCGACTTAACTCGGATGCGGTACCATGTCTATTCTCCTGGAATAACTTCACCCCAGGAGTCTACATGTTCGGACACAAACGGTAGTTTGTGCAGCACAGGAATTGGAGAGCCAGGAGCTAGAAAAGGCAAAGTAGGCGACAAGGCTGTACCATGATGATGCTACGTTAGCCCCCGCAGGTAAGTTCTCCAAAGCTAACTCTGCTATAATGTAAGTTCTTTTATGTGTTCATGACAAGTAAATGATGCTGAACTCATAGTTTAGAGCTGCCACCCACGCAAAATAAAATTAACGCGATGCCACGTCACGTTAACAGTTTATTGTTCAAACAATATAAATTTCACGTTCATAGACGTTTATCACAGTTGTACAATATAATTATCATACATTTTATATTATATATTCTATATTATGCATGTGTATGTTGTTAGAACATGAAATTATATTGTTTCAAAGTGAAATTTTTATTCTAAGAACGTGAAAATTATATTGTTAGAACAATAAGATTATCATGTTGTAATGTAATATCGCTGTAATTTATTTATTTTTCATGGGTAGCAGCTCTGCATTCCAGTATCATATTGCTGTGTGTATTGTGGTCTTCTGTGACCTATTTAGAATTTTATATTGAGCAAATGTAGAAGGTTTTTAGTGCAGACACGATCCATGCTGACTGAAATCTGACCTAGTTAGGAAGGAGTATTCCCAACGATGGCGCACTTCCGGTTTTTGTGAAAAAGGTCTATCATAGAGTTCAGTATCAGTCCATAAATAAGTTGATTTGGGGGTGACTTGCTCTTTAAGCTCTACAGAAGCTGTTAATCACCCACTAATTAAAATCAGGTGTGATGAAGTAGAGAAACGGTATTGGGTCCCAGGACTGGACACCACTGATCTATGAGAAAGCAAAACTAACTTTATCATTAGTGGTCCCACTTGAAGCCTTCTTTCTGTTGCTGACACCATCACTCTGATTGTCCTCCATGTTTCCAACATCTGGTTCAAGAAGCCTCCTCGCATTGTAACCCTAGAAAGGAAAGTATCAATTAAAACAGTGACTTGAGTGAGAGAGTAGGTGCTTGTTCTCATGTTATGAACTTACTTGTCTTGTCAACAACAGCGGCTTCATGCAGAACACGTAGAGGAGAGCAGCAGCTACTATCCCCGACAGTCCTCCGCACACTGAAATCACGGTTATCAGTCCGACGGAAACGTACAGCGACCCGGCGAAATTAACCAAAACATCGGCGGAGCAGTCCACCGCCATCTCCACTGTCATTTCTAATTAAGTTCAGGACAGCCGGAGGAAAACTATAAAAGTTGATGTTTTTGTGCTTAGCGCCCCCCAAGATTAGCTCTGAAGCTGTTATCCAGAGATGACCTTTTCGGCTTGCGCGCACATTATCATTAAATAGCGAGCGCAAACGTCAGCGCAAAAAGTTTCCCTTTTTGGTGATGAGATTACTAGCCAAGGGCTAAACAGTGATTCAAAAGAGTTGAGCTTCGTCAAGACAACCAAACAAGACGAAATTAACCGAATGTTAAGCCGGAAATGTAATGTGGAATTTTCAACGTAAAAGCCCAATTACGGGTTATTGTTTAAATTTACCTCATGTAACAACTCTGGTGTAAACATTTTATAAATGAACACACAAAACTAATTATTTTACTCGAAAACAATAATTCCAATGTTCTGTTTTCTCGAAACATGCTATTGCTGTAGTCGTGGACTTTTGTTTGAAAAGCAAAAACGGAACTTTAGTTTAGTATTTTGGTTTTTGACATGTTCTCCAGTTTTCCCGTTGTTCCCAACTTTTAGAAACTTTTTTGTCCTGAACTACTTCGTCTACGTTCATTCCGACCTTTTTAAACGTGGGATAAAAGAACATTCAGGCGACCGCACTAAATATTGATAACCAACCATTATGTTTCTGTGCGCCAGATACCGTTTTATATTTGATGTTTATGAAGAGAAGCAAATATTTTCACGATTGTGACAGGCACAATGTAGCGGGTTAGCTAGCGTGGTAGCTCAACACTTTACGAATGTTTCGGGCACACGTAGCCGTGGAAAGGCTTCTGATCTTGTTATTTCTGCTGAATATCAAAGTTTCGTGTTTGTTTTCATCCTCCTCGTATGTTTGCTGCTGTCACTTTGTGACACTAAGGGCTGGACATCCTCATCATAATAGTACCTCATCATGGTGCACTCCAACTCTTCACTCAGGAAAACAAACTGTGAGTAACTTAAATATACAAACGAAAATATATTAAACTTTTAGATTGTTATATTTCCTTAAAATTATAATTTGTTCTTTGTTTTTACTTTTATTTAACATTCAATATTGCTTATTTTTAACCTGTTTACACCAATATTACTATTTATTTCTGCTTCATATTATTTGAATAACAATGTTGTTATTTTCTCCACTGACAGAGTTTTTGCACTTTTCATCATGACCTAGAAGGAAAGTCAGCAGGCCTGACCTTGCTCAGGATAAATGGTTTGTAATTTTCTATTAATGCAATGTATAAAGTAATAAATCTAGTTAATAAGTAATAGTTAATTACATTTTATGTTTTCAATTTAAAGCTGTAAAATGTGTTTCTATTTGAAATAACAAAACTTCCGTACTCATGATTAAAATGTTAGTAAAACCTAGGAAGGAAGTAAAGATAAAAGTAACAGTTTGGGTGTAAAAATAGATTTTCAGAGAGTTTGTAATGCTTTTAAAGCTATTGTTGATCTCCCAGGTACAATGGGTGCCAGTCAGCCAGTGCTGTTTTCTGGATGGAGCCCACCCTCCTCTTCAGCTCCTGCAGGCCCATGGGGACACTCTTTCTACTCTTCATTCAGCTTCATGTCGAACATTTTGCACCCCAGGAAAAGCAGAAGCACGCTCATCAGTCAGAGCCCTCCACACCTCCCTCCTCAGGTCGTACCGTGTTTTAAAACTGATCAAAACCTGATATTTTGCATTTTTCAGTTACTAAATAATTTGAATGATTGTGCAGGTTCAGAGTATGGTCCCTCCATCTTCATTTAGGGTAAAATTTCACAAGTGTGCCCAGGTAAACAAACATTCGTATACATGTACCCATTTAAAAACATGTTCTGCTTGGCTAGTTTTACATAAACATGTTTAAGACTAATAATTACATTGTTTGTTGTTTATGTTGGCTCCAGGTGAAGCTTGACACCGACCCCCCTCAGCTGACGTTCTTCCTGCTCATACACAACATGGGCCCCGTGGGCGGCACCAACCTGTCACAGGTTGTGATCCGGGACTCCATTTCTGGAATAATTCCCCTAAAAACCGAGGGCAGAGAGGTGGAAAAAGGCTACCAGGCATTTGCAATTGATTCCCTCTTGGGTGTGTCACTAAGTTGGAATGTTTCAGAATGTTATTAAACCACATATGATTTCAACTTCTACCTCTGCAGATCTAAACTAACAGTTTTGTCTGTTTTGCTCATTTAGCTGGTTCCCAAGTTGCTGTTAATTATACCGCTCATGTAAGGAGTCACAAGAACGAACTACTCCATCTTCCTGCTTTTCTGACATTCTCTAATGCCTCCCAGGTATTTGTTCTAATTCTAAGTTATTTGTTAAATTTGCGATGTATATAGAAGATTTCTGGTCTGCTTAACAGGTTTCTTTGTATTTCACTTTACAGAATGATGTCAGTATGTTTGGACCTTTAACAGCTAATCTAACGCTACGGGTGAATTCCTCCGACCAGGTAAGTTGGACGACTTGTTTAGTAAAAACAAATCTGCATAGTTAAGTATCACATATTTGCTCCTGTGGTTTTAAATGAAAAATCTCTCCTCCGTCTTAGATTTATCCTAACCACAGAGTCCATTTTGCTGGTTTTGCTGCTGGGTTCTTCATCACTTTGGTGCTGCTGTTGCTGGGACTTCTAGGCATGAACTTCGCAAATCCAACAAGAACTAGCCTTTTTCAGCAGAGGGTACCACAAAATAAACAAATATATTTCATTGAGCTCAACCTAGAGCTTCTGTTGATTTATAACCGTCTGTTTTCTTGTCCGTGCTACGACGTTTGCTTCAGAGGAACAGGTGTGATTCAGACCCTGAGGATGCAGAATGCAACATGAGCGAGACAGTCAAAGATGAAGCTGCATTTGAAGACAAAATTGTGGACGTCATGGTGCTGGAAGATCCTCAGAATATGTTTCAGGCTTTGGAAAAGTGAGTGAAATAACAAAAAATAAGGGGAAAGTTGCAAATACCTGTATAGGATATTATTTAACTGTACAAATTCTGTACCAACATGTTTTTCTTCTGTTGCTTCAGCCTTGAAATGTCTTCACTGCTGCATGCCACCAGTAACCTGGAGGCCATCCGGATTCAGATCCACAAAGACTTGATGTCCCGCTTGCTTGAGGGCCTGCGATCACAGGGCCAGACCAGTGTCCAGGCCCAGCAGCGGCTTCTCCGAGTGCTCCACGGGCAGCTGCTGGGCATGGAGGGGCGGCTGAAAGAGGAGCGAAGGGCGCGTATGACCGTCCTGGCTGGTCAGTGTAACCTGGAGACCCGAGAAGAAATGGAAGCAGAGCATTGCAGAGAAGCTGCTGAAAAGGCCCAGGCCAAGCTGCTTTGTCAGCATGCCAACCAGCAGGTACTAACACTAACTAACATGTGATTGTGTTTCTTCTGATGAGCTGTTTAGTCACAACGATACATTTGTGACATGACCAGGAGCTCCTCCAGTGCAGTGTCCTCCTAGAGAAGCTACACAAGCTGAGCCAGAGTCGGCTTCAGCGCATCCTCTTGGCTCGACACGAGGAAGCCTCAGCAAAGGTCCAGAGGCAGATCATCGAGTGGCGGCGGGTGGAGCTGCATAAGATCTTCTCAGAAGAGCTGGAAGAGGCCACAAGGATGGGCGAGTTACAGAAAAGCACGGCGCAGAGCCTTCAGCACGAGTACTTCACCTGCCAGGTGAACATTTTTAAGATCTGCTTGCTTTTGCATTTGGCACATTATCTTTGTACAAATGTATTTTTGTTTAAACATTAATTACTAGATCATTTAGAGAATTTTGTCAACATAAAGTTCAGTAAAGTTACTTAAGCGTATAAATTTAGAATTGATTTGCATCAGTTAACAGAAACTAGGTCAGGACTTTGTAAGAGATCAATTTGGTGTAATTGAAATAAATTTTTATAATCAAAACTAAAGTTTACCTCAGCATCACACTAAAATAATAGAAAAAACTGTCAATTTTTCATACAAGAAGGTATTAAGATTGCAAAGCTGTAGTTATTGGTGTCCAAATTTGATAAACAATTAAAAAAATGTAACCAGAGGAGTTGAACATGACATCAAAGTTATTTCAGCTTCTCACAATAATTTTGCTTTATTTATAATGTTTTTCAGTCCCATTTCTATTTTATTAATGGTTTTTAAATACAATATAAATACAATATCAATAGATAAACTGAGTTTTTGTCTGTTTAATTAATATTTGAGTTAATCAACAATTTAAAAGTGCCAATAAAGCTTTTTATTTATTCTTTAACCAGGATCAGCTGGAGGAGGTGCTGGACGTCATCGTTGCTAATCAGCGGTACGTGTTGTCTGAACGCAGCGCACAGAGGAAGTTCCTGGTGCACAGCCTCCACAGCCTGGAAGGCCTGATTTCCGACACCTTCTCCAACACCTCCATCGCCTTGGACAGCTGGTTCAACCACATAAGGAGGTCGGTCCAGTTTACATGCAACTAAAAGCACAGAAAAGTCACAGTTACCAAAATCCACACAATAAAGGAACGAGGAAATTGTTTGCTGTACGTACTGTACGTTTAAGCTCATCCTTTAAAATACTTTAGTTTTAAAGGTTGTCCTATTGCTTTTCTGTTCAGGTGAGTTTTTCATTTAAATAAAACATTAACTGAAAATCTTGAGGGTTGAAAAATAATGGAAACTCCCATTATGAAATATATTTTTAAAAGTAACGGTAAATAAACGGATGAAAATCATCTTTTTGAGACCTGGTACCTAGCTTACAGCCTGTAAGTGAAAATGTCCACTTTTGTATTGCAATTTAATCAATATACATTTTGCAAGAAAATAAAATAATTTTACATGTAAATGTTTATTTTAAGTTTGTCAGTTTTGTTGGTGGCATTAGCAGTGTTTTTATTTTGTTGTGCTCTCCACCAGAGGGAGCCTCATACCTGCAGAGCAGACAGACCAGCTGCAGGAGAAGGCTCAGACTGAGCTGCTGATGGTGAGACAAAGACTGGATGAGACACTGAACCAAGAGAAGAGAGCTATGCGCTGTGGACTCATTAAGAAGAGGAGGGAGCTCATCTCTGACTTGGTGAATTAACAATGGGGTTTCAGCATGACGTGTGTTCATGTGGAAGGATAGAAGAAAACCTCCTAAATGAACATAACAGCAGTAATATTACATGTGTCACTACTTCTGCAGGTGAGAGTCCACAAACAGAGACAGAGGGATTTATCAGTTATGTCCAAAGGTCTGGAGGAAGAGAGAGAGATAGCGCAGCATCTACAGTGTTGGCAGAACCTGCTGACAGCTCACTGCTTGGAGCTTGCAGAGCTCATCAACACCCTGGATGAGGAGGCTGCTGCAGACATACGCAAGGTGCAGCGTTGAGAACGTTTAGGATGAGTTATTTAAAATCATCAAATAAAAGTTTATTTTATTATACTTTTTTAGGTGACAATGCGAGTGATCCAGGGGGCCGTAGCGGACATCAAAGCCATCCAACCATCTGCTGCTCAGGCTGTGTTGTCACTTCTGCCACCAGGAGCAAAACAGCCGGTCCTGCAGGTGGAACCAGAGCCCGGGCCCGGAAAGCCCTCTGCACAAGGGGCTGGCGGTGTTCTGCAGGGCCAGGAAAGACTTCACCAGGAAGGCAAAGCAGCTTTATACACCCTCAGCTGCACCAGGGAGGCTCTGCAGGAAGCCATGGAGAAAGAGCTGCAGAATCAGAAGGAGATCAGGACACACTGGAGAAACTTATTCAGGTTAAGTGAAATTACAAGAGTGTTAGAATTAGCTATAGTCACATTTTTTTTTAATTTACAGTACAACCATGTAAAGTGTTCATTCTTATAAGTAGTTATTTTATTAGATTTTCTTCTCTTTTCCGCTCTGTTTCAGGTGTTTGTGTTCGTCCCAGCTGACTCTGTCTGAAGACGACCGGCTGAGGATGAAGCTCGAGTTTCAGAAGTGTCTGTCTGTGTCTGACCTCTGTCTCATGCTTCCTCACACCCGCTCCAGAACCAAACTCCATACTGCCTTGGCAGCACGGAGGAAAGAGCATGAGGAGCAGATGGTAAATAAACCACCACATATTACAGAAATCAGTTTAAATGACCGTAAAGACTAAAAACATCGTCCTCTGTCTCATGAAATCCACAAGACTTTCTGTAGATGAAGCCTACATCTCTCTTAAAAATGCCTTTCTGTCTCAGATCCTTGAGGGTTGCAGGGGTAAAACCATTTATAATATCAGGAAGCGTCAGTTATTTTAACATAACTTAAGCAGTTTTGTTTCTCCTTTAGTTTTCACATTCCTTGAGTGTTTGTGATATTTCTGCTCTGAGTTTCCTCATGAGGCCTTTATTTAAATATTGCACATAAGTGATTTTAAGTGCTTCAAAATTCTGCTGAAGGAAAACAATCTACCTTTTGATGTCGTCTCAGATTGATGAGAAGCGGTAAGAACTCACCTCGGGTTCCGCCCACGGTGCAGTCGAGCCTGAAACGCTGTGGCTGCTGTTATTCAGGAATAATAAAAAGCTCCACAGGGTGCTTTCATTTCTAATCACATCACAACCCTGCTCTTGGAGTCCTTTTCCAACCATTCTTGTGGATTTTGTGGTTTGTTGCAGGCAAATATGCAATCCGAGGGGAAAACCGCCGAGGCCAGAAAGAAAACAGACACATCTGATGTGGTGTTTTTCCAGAAGAGGCTCGAGAACAAGATTCAGCTGTTTGAGAAGGAGAAAGAGATGGAGAGCAGTGTTATGGAGAAGGTGGTGTTCTTTAACTTTTTATCTCAGTTTTTTTAGTGTAACATTGTACCCTGTAGTCCGTCCAAGTTTTCTAATAAAACTAGACCATTAAACTTAACCCTGTCTGATTTTGGCAGGTGATGGAGGAGATGCAGAAGGAGAGAGAGGAGTATTTACGCTCTCAGGCGGACGGCCTGGCGGTGCAGATGGCTACTATCAGTTACCAAAAAGCTGAGAAATGGACCAAAGTGTTGGAGACGTCCAGAGCCACTGTCACCCTGCAAAGCCTGCTCATGCAACAGCTCAGGGAGACTAATAACCTGGAAGTTGACGAAATGTCCCAGAGTATACACAGACACTGCTCGGTAGGCTGGATTTGACAATGACTCCTGTTTCAGAGCTCTGAACGGTGTTTATCAAGACGTTTTAACCTTTCCTTTGTGACATGACTTCATTTACTAGTTTTATTATTGACTTGAGGTTTAATTTGACTTCTGCCAAAGGGTTTAGAAGAAGCAGAGCAACAACAGCTTCAGATGAAGAGGAGCGTGTTGGACAGTCTGCAGATGTCTCAGCCTGGAGGGGTGTCGAGTCAAATACATCACGGAGAGGAGAGGAGTGAGGAAGACGACATGTTCCAGCTGCAGGTGGACTGCAGGATGACAGCCATCCTGCAGGAGGCGCTTCACAAGTGTGAGCGGGTCATCACACTGATGTTAGAAAGGTGAACCAGCTGTCATGTCTGAGGTATTTAAGGAGTAACGTTCAGCTAAGACCCCTCAGGTTCTCTGACTCCTGTTTTCCAGGTTTGAAGCAATGACTGCCAACGATCAAGCCGAGGAGGATTTAAAAGAAAAAATGAAACTCAAGAGATTTTATGCAAACTGTGATCAGGTCAGATTTTCTTTCACGTGTGCTACAGCTAACAGAAGTCATGTTTCTGAGTGCCTCTGATGCAGTCCTGCTCTTCATCTCAGGATCTGAAGTTTGCATCCCAGCTTGTGATGCAGAGTCACGTCCCTGATGACGTCCTCTTGGAGACGCTGCGTCTCCTGCTTCCAACATTGGCCGAAGGTGAACTCCTGTTCATCATTGAAGCCCTCTGCTCCAAACAACATCCTGCTTCAGCTTCTGCTGAGCAGGAGCCCTCTGGGTAAGGGGTTAATCACGGATAAACACAAGTGAAGTTCTGATAAATGCCGTTATGTTTGGTGTTGGGTCAAGTTGTAAGAACTTGTTTGATTTCTGCAGAATCTTCCTCTTATGCCTCAAACCTTTTTTAGATTAACCAACTCTAGTCTTGTTTAAAAATGTCTCCTTTTGAGTGTTTGTGCAGGAAGAAGACAACCCTGTGCACACCATCTATCACACACCCTCATGAAATAACATTATTACATTCTACTAATTATGGATTCTTCATCTATTCCAGTAGACGGTATGCTTGAGTAACCTGATTTATCTCTAGTGTTTCCAGAGCCCTCAGACTTGACAGCTTGCAGCATGTGATGCTTATAAAGTGTGGGTTACGTTGGTTATGTTTGTTTTTTTTACGTCCCTGCCTTCACACTCCTGTGCTCACCACTCAGTTATCTATCAGTAAAGTCTGAAGAACTTTGTTTCCTGTTTTAAAAGCCATGACCACATATGTGATTTTATATTATTTCTTAAATGGATTCCCCTAAAATGTTTTGGTTAACTCACTGAAACCGGTGCACGTTGTCTATTCTCTCGACTAAGTAGCCGATAATAACATTATTTTTAATTTATTTAACCATTATTTTACCAGGAAGTCCCTTGAGATTAAACCTCTTTTTGAGGGAGACCTGACATGTTTCATTTGTCGACTCTTCATGTTCAGATTTGGTCACATGGTCTACATAACAGAGATAAATCAGGTTTTCTATTGCTGGTGGCCGATATCTAGATGTGTTCCACCTCATCTGTATGCTAAAATGCCACTAATATGATGCACAACATTTCTGAACCTGAATCAGTTTTTAACCAACTTTGTGCACTGTTCAGAATTAAAATCTAACATTTAACCAAAGTTAATCACACGAATAAATAAACTGACCAAGTATTCAATATAAAACTTCTGTAAAAATAATATTTTAGAGCATTTATTAAGCAAATGTTTTTCAGGAGCATAAATATAAAATTCGGTAGCAACAGCGTGCTGCCCGTGGATTTGCCTGCCTTAAAACGGCTCTAATAAAGAGGTATACCAGCCGATACAAAATATAAATAATATTAAATATCATCTGTTCGATAATTTGGTCTATCCGTATTGCGTAAGTTAACATTTTTGTTTCTTTACGGAGTTTGTGAAGCTTATTTTTTAAACAATGCACACACTTTGCTCCAAGTTAAAGTTCTGAGGTTTACGAGAATCTTTCTACATGAAGTTACTGGAGGAAAACCTGAAACGCAGCCATCTAAAAGCATCATCTTTCATTTAAAGAAGTAATGCTGCTTGTATCCAGCTCCACTGGGGTCCTTTTCCCCCTGAGCAAAGATAGAAAGATAAATGGTTTTACTCCTCATTTAATTTCCCTCTCTTCCTGCAGCCCTGGATCGCTTTTGTGCGTCTCCTGCTGAGTTTGGATTACTTTCCTGATGAATAATGCCTCAACCACGAGGTCACACAGAAATCGAGCAGTTTGGCTGCAGGACACGAGAACTAGAATATTCTCTTGCAACATGTGCTTCACTTTTTTAGTTGTTTTGATACTTTTAGATCTTATTTAACTTCATGTGATTGATAGGCTTTAGTAAAGGATGTACTTATTTAGCAATCATATCAGTTTATATTAAATTATGCCATCAGAATAATTCAATTTAAACATTGACTAGAGTTTCACCATTTTTAGTGAAGAAAGTCATGATCATAATAAGATTATTCAGACTAAACCTCTTTGTTTTCTCTTTGGGAGACACCCTTTCTTGTGTAAATTTATACAAAATATGATAAAGTTCCAGTTTTTAAAAGGTCAAAGATGTGATTATTATCTGCCAAAGCAGAAAAATCGTATCGCCTATAAGATTATCATTATTTCTTTGTAACTCTGCAGTTTCACAGTTTGTCTGTTTAACAGGTAAATGTTGTGGTTCCATTGTTCAGCAGCCTGTAAAACCGCAGTAGTCAGTTAACATGCAACACTAATATTGTTAATATTGAATATTTTCTTACTAAAATCTGACCAGAACTTGGAATTTGAAGCCAAAAGACAATGAGCTCCCCCTAGTGGCTGGTTTCACTACAGGTTTTAGGTCCTTAGGTGTAAACAAACATATTATCCTGACTGAAAAAGTTCAACTACACCTCAGATATTTTAACACTCCTGCTGATCAATGTGGATTAATTTTAAAGACTAAGTTCACTGAGAAACCGGTTTTTACTTCTTATTTTTGAAATAGGATCGGTCACTAGGAGTTTCACATGCAGGCTAAACGTGACAATAGTTTTCTACCCCTATTTCCTGCATTAGCCACTGATAGAAAATAGTTTGTGAAACTTTAGGATTAAAAAAGCCTGACAGATCTACTCACCCATCGTGACTCGTGACGGGGAAGGCTGTTGGTTTTGCGTCAAGGAGAGAGCAGAGCATGTCTCGACTAGTAGAAGCTAACCATTAGCATTAGCCACTCCACCACACAGCCGAACTCCTTCAGGCTTGAGTTATTTGTGGAGATAAAACATCAACATTGCAGTTAACCAGTCAGAGACGAGATGTTATCAGGAAATAATAAAAACTCCAAATCCTGGTTTTTGCTCTAGTGATGCGTGGGTTGGGGTTTTTTTTCAACCCGCGGGTACCGCAGATTTCAAAACGTCTGACCCGCACCAAACTGCCCCGCATCACTACGTCTAGTTTTACAACCCGCGTCGCCCCGCCTCATTAAAAACACGTTATAATATTGAGCTTCTTACCTCGCTGAATCTTTCCCAAACACCCGATTTAGTTTGTCCCTCCTCTCTATTAAGAATGTAAACTTCTGAACGAATTTTATCCAAAATATCTTCCTCCATCGTTTTGTTGATGTGGCTATCTGCCACCTGCTTGGAGCTTTGGCGCACTTCGTTGGCGCGTTCTGTACGTGCCTACGTCATGGGGTCGAAGGTTATCTGCACGTTATGTTTTGAAACATGACCGTGTTTAAATAACTGTCTTAAATATTGTGTTTTACAAAACTAAGCATTGATTAATGTCTTTATCTTCAGTGTGCATACCTATATAATATATATATATTTGATGAACCCGCCCCAAACCGCACCGCACTGAAGTAATAATTTATTGACCCAACCCGACCCGCGGGTAACCCGCGCACCACTATTCTGCTCACCTCCCCTCTGGCTCACTTCTACTTCCTGAAACAGGAGCATCACAGCTTTTTCCACAGTGATCGACTCACAAGGCATTAATTTATACTAGAAACCACTGCAGATGTATGGGGAAAACGAGTGAACTTGGTCTTTAAAATATTGATTCTTAGTTATTTTATGCTTTAAAAAAGTTTGAGACATTTATCTATATTAATATATGTTTATGGATTTATTAGCATGTTTTGCTACATTGATGTTGCATTCATTGATGCTGCAGCGTCAGTGTGCCATTCAGCTCTGGAACCTTTGGGTTTGAGTTTAAACACTCAGAAAAAAGACGTGCATGCTGGGATATGGAAAGAAAAAGAGTCGTAAAATCTGACTGAATGTTTATGACCCTGTACGTTTATGGTCAGGGAGGAGGTGTGGTCCAACCTTATAATCCAATACTGACTTTTGCAGATTGTTTATGCTTGACTTCATGACTGATGGGCTTTAGCAGCACGTTTTGCTCTGACCCACTTCCAGTAAGTTGGAACTGACGTGACTCATCTCTGAATTAAACACTCAGATGCTTGAAGAGGACTTCAGACAGTAGAGGCTTTCTCTGATGGTGCTTGATCAAAGCTCATCATAATGCTTTTATTGTTTTCACCAGATGTGCTGCGGATCAGAACAGACTTCTTCCTGTCAAACTGAGGGAAAACGTGGTACACAGAAACATCCTAAGCACGCCAGACGGTGCTATGGAAACAGAGAGGTGAGTTCAGCATGGCTTTGTTGTTTCCTACCAGCTTCCAAATAAAGACCTGATGTTACACCACCACCAGGACTAATTTGTGGACCAGTGGTTGCAGACATCATTGACAAATCCCAAATTGAAGTGAAATTTCCCTTTCATCAGATGATTTTAGTGGCTTGGCTTCAGTAGCCACACACATGAGGTAAGCACTTAAACACTCCCGACCCTTTAACAACAGCCCCTTTGTCTTCCAGATCTCTCAGACGTCAGGAAAAGAGGCAGAGTCTGGTGGAAAAACTGCTCCCCAGATCCC
>SSNS01000035.1:1514046-1575619 GCA_006937985.1 Aphyosemion australe
TTCTGCTTCCAAGAGATGCCGACGCTGGAGAGGGAGGGAAGCAGGACGGTTTTACAAAAGCACAGCAACCTGTTTTGAAATTGTCTGAGCTCGTGAAGCAGTCGCCGAGTGACACGGTGAAGGAAGAGATGCACGACCCGGCGGAGGAAAACACAACCTCACACTCGGCCTTCGGAGAACGCCTGTTTGTGTTTCGGGACCCGCCTGAATCACGTGACACTGAGAATGTTCCAAGAAGAAAGAAGAGGAATTTTCTGAATCTGAAGAAAGGTTCAGTTGCTCCAACAACATAAACTTTATGTACAATAAGACTTTTGTAATGTTGCTTTTTAATGTATGTTAGTAATAAAATCTGAAGTGGTTTTATTTACAGCAACACCATCCCAGTTTCTGTTAGCAGTAAAACCAGCTGACTGTGACTTCTTTTAATAGGACACAAAATGATTTAATTACACATTTGGGTTTTACTAGTTTTTCTTAGATATTGTATCACAGAAGAAATATTTAAAAAACAAACACAATAGATAAATGTTAAAAACAGGGAATGACTGAAAACATTCTGAGAGAAAAACTGCATTTTAACTTAAAACGAGACGCGTAACGCTCCATCTAACCACTGCTCCTACAAACCCAAACCAACTAGGGCTTCTCATCTTTGAGTCTGAGATCGATTATTGTCGCGTTTGTTTTTGTAAAGACAAATAAAGCACAAACAAAAAGATGGAACAGCTGCAGACTGAGCATAGCATGAAAATGGTGATCACTGAATGGAAACAAATTTCAACAAAGCATAAAAATGTTTATTTCATTTTGTTTTTGAATTGAAGAGATGACTCTCCTCTCCTGGAAATAAGCTTCATATTGTTTTTGCTCTTTTAATGAGAAAATGTATCAAAAATGCTCTTTTTTAAGCTCAAAACAGCAAAATGATAGGAACTGATGAAGCAGCTGTCGCTTTTTTTCATGTTTTTGTAAACAAACTAAAAATGTATCGATAAAATGTGTGCATTCTCTGTAAGACATTTTGATAACATCTTTAACCTGTTTGATCTTCTCAGAAAGATCAACAATGAGCTCATTAAAAACACTTTTCTGTTCTGACCTCCATCCATCCAGGCTGCTGTTTATTGGGTCATCTCTGTGTGTGTTTTTTCTTTCCTCTCAGCTTCTGCAGCTCCCACGTCATCACCATCTATTTTTTTTCTTCCCCTCCATCCTTAAAACAGCCACCAGTTGTGCTCCATTGCCTCCTCTGTGGAACATTGCACCAGCAGCTGGACCTTTAGTGTGCGGTGAGTGGTTCTGACATGAGGCTGGGACTCGTGGCGCTCCTCTGCTGCTGCTGCAGCTTTGTGGGTCAGACAGAGAGCGCTCCTCTGACCTGCTACTCCAGAGCTCTCAGTCTGAGTGAAGAAATCATGGCTCTGCTGGAGAAAATCCACAATGACCACCGCACCGTGAGCAGATACACCTTTTATTTTCATGTTTAGACCAGACTTGCTTACTGTCTTCTGATGATTGAATCTTTTTTTGGACTGTATAGAAAAGATGTGCTGAAATTCTGCCAAAGATCTTCCTTGATGTTCACGTAAGTTTGGAACAGCTAATGCATGTGGGATGGATATGGGTGAAAGATTTTAGATGTAAATTAAAAATAATTCCTTTTTTAATCAAATATGCCAAACTGTTTTGCTATTTATAGCTAATACAACCTTTTTATTCACATTTAAGACTAATTCTAACTGTATTTTATGTAATTAATCTCAGGAGGAGCAGCAGATACACAGCTGACCTAAAAATGCCTTTTAAAGTTGTTTTTAATATCATTCCAGAACCAGTGCATCACCTCCAAGCTCCGAGACTTTCTGTACATGTTGCTGAACCATCCAAGCCAGTCCTGCAAAAAGAGACCCAGAATGGCATTCCTGAAAGTCAAAGTCCAAAACCTGCACTCCATCATCACCAGGATTTGTTTTCGGGTGAGAGCCTCTCTCCTCTCTGGAGATCAAAGCAGATTTATTTTTGTTTTTCATGGATGTAAAACTTAGTTTTCTGTCTCTGCAGGATTTGGTGTTCAGGTCAGACGACTGTGAGGCGATTGATACTGGACTTGTCAGCCCCTATTTTGCAGAAGACAGACTACAGATCCTCCAGGAAGAGAGATGAGCCAAATCACACTAGTGATCCGTCTAGAAGAGTTACACATCACCAAACATCACCTTGTATCAGGCGCAGCACTTCCTGTGGCTTCACATGTCCCACATACAGTTGGCTGACTGTGTTAGGGACAGACTAATGTTAGTGGTCATGTCTGGTTACATTCCAGCAAAACAGCGCAGAACTTTCCACAGGAAATTTGCCGGATGCCAGCCGTGCCGATGAAAACCTTGAAATAATAAACCAATAAGAGATGCTTGTGAGCGGAGCCCGACCACTGCGTGCTGATCAAAGGGCAACGAGCCATTAGCAGAAATATGTTACATTACCACAACTTCTTATTAACATCTGAAGGGTTGAACACGATAAGAAACGGAGCTTTTAGTTTTCTGTCTCGTGTTCAGAACGTAACCTCTGGATGTTTCTGTTTTATACTAAAGGAGTTGTGATGTTGATGTTCCAACATTAAACACCTCCTCCATCCTTCTGTATTTACTTAAATCATTACATTTTGTATCTCATAAATATTTCTTATTTATCACTTCATGTGTTCTTGTTTTTATTTGATTTTGCGAATGTTTTTGAGAGAGAGCTGTTGTTACCAACCCATTTTCTGTAGGAACAGCTTAAAAGTGTGCATTTAATGTGCAAATTAAGTAAACATACACTGTAAAACCTGGTGTTGAAAATAATCAACTATATTGAGTAGGTGCAACTCAATAATTTTAGAACATTTTTGGAACACAAACGTGTTGATTTAGTTTATTTCTTGTTTTTTGAGTACATTTAACTTTTTTTTTACATTTTATACTTGGAAACAATGACAACAGAAGCTAATAAATATTGAGTTTTGATTACAAAATCATGTGGTCTTGTACTTATTTTGTTGAGTACTGTTAACTAAGTTCTGTTGACAAAATCACCTGGATTAAAGAAAAGTAAGAACTTTCAGTTTTAGTAAATAAAAAAATGAAAATATGACAAAAAAAACTTTAAATGGTGGTAAATATATACCATATTTTCAGTTGACTTGATAAGCAATTTAAATTAAACTGGAATCCAAATGTACAAGAAGAATTTAATAAGAAATTTAAATTCTGAAAACTTAATTAATTAAATTTTCAGAACTCAAACATTTTGTGGCAATCGAGCCTTGCCTTAAAATCTCTGAGTTCAGGTAACTGATTTGAGTTTACAGTGTAAGAAGTATATAAAACGATAGATGTAAAAATGACTAATTAGCTGTAAATGGAATCAAGTATTTTCTATAATTCTTCTCTCCCCTGTTTTTAACTTTTGCATCATAATTTTCTTCACTAAAAGTTCAGTTTCCTGTTTTTTTCTGACTTGGTTAAAATGTTAGAATGAACTTTGCTTCACTGATGGAAATCCTGTCTTTTGCTGCCCTCTGTTGGCCAAGCTGCTCACTGCAGCTGCACAAAAATCAATAAGCATACACACAGGCCTTTAAACTTTAAATATGCAATAATAAAACAAAAACAAATGCAGAAATTTTATTGCAAGTTTGGGATCTGAGGAAGTTTTGTTAAAAGAAGAGTACATTTAATGAATTGTTGGTTTTAAAATCAGGTTAAGAGCTGAACTTGTAGCAGATTTTCTTGGGAATTTCTGCAGCAAAAGGGCTCTAATTGTTGGATTACCTGAACTCGTTTTTTTACTGACGTGGGTTTTGATAAATGCACAGCTTCCTAAGATGTCAACATGAAAATTTGCTTAACTTCAGTTTATGTTTCAATAAGGCACAAAAGTGTACTTTCTTGGCTAAACGACTAATAGAAGTTTGATGCTTTTGAGTCAGTTTTCCAACTTCTGCTGCCTTTAAATTACATTTTATGTAACAAGGAACAACAAATGGACACATTTGATTCATTTTAGTTTTTTAAAGATGATTTTTAAGTGTATAAATGAACTGGCACCAAAACCTCTGTGTGACTGGATAAGCTAAGAGGTGCACCAGAGCAGCCTCTTGTGGAAACTCCAAGGTGCCGTACCATAAAACCACTTCATCCTGGACTACACTGTTGGTGAAAGGTGCAGGGCCATGGAGTATTCTTCCCATCAATTGAAAGTCTCTCACCAGTTTAAACATTTTTTAAAAGCAAACTAAACCCTGGCTGTCCCTAGCCTGGCAAGCCATCCTATATATGTGAATATATACTGTAATAGTACTGTAATATAAACTTTGCAAGGCAAGAATTTGGTCTAGTTCACTAGGCTAGGCTGTCCCAGCAGCAGCGCTGCACACACGTCTAATAGGTTTAATTCTATGTTCTTTCCCTTTGCTGTGATCTCTCTGTGTCTGTGTGTCTCAAACTGGTTGCCATAACTTTTTTTCGTGATTTTTAATGTACAGATTGTAAATCTCTTTATTTAATGTTTTAAATGATGTCTTCTGTTTCTTTTAATTATGTTTTAAATGTAGGGACAAATGCTGCAAATTAGCAATGTCTAAAAGCATTTTGCTGCTGTGGTTTTACAGTGTGTTCTTTTAAATAAACAGAATGAATAAAGTGCAGCACATTATTATTATTTCATTCTTCAGCCTTTAAACACATGCTGTGTTCAGGGACCTCCAGCACAAAGGGGTCAGATTTATCTGTGATGAATCAGTTAATATTCACTCAGCTTCAGTAGAAACGGAGTTAATGACAGTCGCCTGAAGCATGAGAGGCATGAACCTGCTTCTCTGATAAATGATTGTTTTCACAGAAACCTATTTAATGGAAGAAATAATCAAAGTGTTTGTTTTGGGATAATGGCTGACTTACTTACGATTTACTTTTCACAAACCATTATTTGCATGTTTGTGCATTTGCTACCTGAGAAGACGTTTCTTTTATTATTTATTTTTGTGCAGTGCATTCTTTGGATTATGAATAAATCCCTTGGAGTTCTAAAACTTCAAAAGTGTCCAAAATGGTTGGATTTACTTTCACTGAGGCACAGGAGAGAGTGGAAAAGTGCTAAATATTATTTTTCATAATATTCTAATATATCGCCATAATATACTTTTTGTGATATTGTGGTGCCACTCATCTAGCAGCTGCGCTGTTCCAGGATCAGATTTAAGCATTAACCTCAGGATAAAGCATGGAGTCTTTTTGTGTAAAACTGCAAGTTGTGTCAGAACTTTTGTCCATGAGAAGATGATGTTTGTATGTTAGAAATATTGTTTTTCTCTCTGAATTTTCCTGCTAAAGGACAAATGAAGGTCATTCTTATTCTAACAAATCATCAGCAAGTATGATTGTGGTAATTCTTCTTTGTGTGAAACATGTTTTAACATATTTTAGTCTTCATTTATTTACAACCATAACATGATGGTGGGCTCATTGAAGATCCAGGCAGTGAAACACAGTGATTTATAAAAGTTATAACTGATTATTGAGCAATATTTCTATTATATAACTATTATTAGAAGACGAACCATCCTCACAGCTAACTCAATCTAAAAGGGCAAAACTAATTTGGTTCAGCCTGAGCAGGAAGTCAGCCGCAGAGCCATAATAAAGTTTAACTGTTGTTCTTATTAATAATAATTAAAGGGCCGCGAAAGCCGCTTTCATTCAAGGCAAAATGAGAACAGAACATTAAAAACCACAGGCGGTTTCTCACACACACACACACACACACACACACACACACACACACACACACACACACACACACACACACACACACACACACAGCCCTGGGGGACAGTAATCATTCTCTGCTTTGTTAAAATAAATTTCCTGGTAAAGAACGCATCACAGCCTCGTTTATACTAAAGTAGCGCTGATGCTGTTTGTGACTCACGTTCGCTTTACGACGCTTTCAGGCAATTTTCCATCACATTTACCGCTTCTATCGTAATTTTTACAAAGAAAAGCTGCTCATTAGTGCACCAAAAAAAAGTTTCCCCACTTAATTTCCAGCAGACTGACGCACTCTCTTATGTTGTTGTTTTCATCAAATCCAGCTATGACTTTTTTTAAACACATCAACTGAAAACTAAATGTCTAATTTATTAGTTTAATTATTGAAAACTACTTTTGTTTTATTTGGAGAGCCTTTAAGTGATGAACGCAGGTTAATCTCCATACAAGAACACTGCTGCTCTCTAGTGGTCATTATAAGATATGAACACAATGGAGCGATTTTTTTTCTTTATTGCTTTTTTCCACAGATGTAAATAAGTTTATTCTCTCAAATAAATACATATATTGCTAATAAACGATAATAAATTATAATAATACAAAATAGGTAAGTAATATATTTATAATAATTATTTTAATATGCCAATCTGCTCACAAGAAATATATTGAAGTTTGTGTGTGTGTGTGTGTGTGTGTGTGTGTGTGTGTGTGTGTGTGTGTGTGTGTGTGTGTGTGTGTGTGTGTGTGTGTGTGTGTGTTGTATTAAAATGAACTTGAACCTGAAAAAAAAATCAGGGAGGTTTATTTATCCATGAAAATCATTCTTTTGATGTAATTTTGTTTGTTTGTTTGTTTTCATGTATTCTAACAGAACTGAATCCTGGCTATTTCAGAGCTCCTCGTGTGTGTAAATATTTATAAAGTCTATAAACAAATGTCTTTTGTCAATGAGCCCAAAAACATTTTTAAAGCTTGTCCTATAAAGCTGGGCGATGAATACATCTGTTTTCCTGTTTTTGTTGATCGGACTGTGAACAGAAGGTGTTGCAGAAAGTCTGATTTACTCTAATAAACAAACATTTTTTTCATATTTACAAATAGAAATACGCGTTTTTCATTTTTAATTGTTAAACATTTGCACAAAAACAAATTTTTCTGACATCCAATTTGGATTTTAAATTTTTCAGAGAGATTAAACAAATGTGATGTAACATTAAGGTCAAATTTTCAAAGAAGTGAATCATAGTTGGTGTTTTTGAACATTTGGTGCTTATTTCTAAATTATATTCTCTATAAGAAGCAACATGATGTTGATTCAACTTTTTTTCGTAATGCTCCTCACCAAACTCTTATTTAATGTGATAATTCATCTCCACACGCAGCCCTCTCCTTTCTAACCATTTATCCAAGCTAATAACCCATTTGCCTCTCTAGAGGATCAAGAGGCTTTCTGCTGCAGAGTCAAGAAGCCTCCTGTGATCTCCTGGATGATATAAACAAGTGACTTTTTGTTTTGCGTTTGGCCCCTGGCACAGAGAAGGCAGGGGGGACAAAAGAATGAAAGAGTTGAGAAGAAAAGGCTGATCCCTTCAGCCTCCTTTGTGTCAAGTTTCTCTTCTTTTCAGACGGAGCGTTCATCCGTGTGATTTGAATTTATTGTCAGGGATTATGGATTAATTCATGCGTCATGGATGAGACGCAGACTGGTGAGAAGTGGCCTCTCTGCGCAAAAGCAAACTCAAATAAAAACATCCACTAAACACTATAATATATATAAATGTGTACCTGTGGAGATTTCTCAGAAGCAGAGAGGAGGAAATCTGCGCGCTGCAGAGCTGCCCGTCCCAGTCCCCCGTTGACATTTTAGGAATGATAAAAGTTCCGCCTTGCCTGGAGCTACAGCCTCGCTGGAGCCGGCCTCTGTCTGCGGCAGATTGCCTTTGCTCATTACAGCAATTATTTTACTCGAGTTTAACCCCTGCCTTGAATGGCAGGAAAGTCCGGAGAAAGCCTTTAAAGCCTGCTGCGGAGTGGCCTGTAATTGCTGGTATCTGATCCCTCTTTTCTCATTATCCTCATGGCAGAAAATGATCCCATACAGGTATTCAGGTTGTTTTTTATATAAAAGATGAGTTTTAAATCGTTGAAAACACACATTTCTGGTTGTTTACGGGTATTTTCTCCTCCGAGAGGTCAACATCTCCAGAATTTATCGGTGTGTTTTTGAAGTCATCCCAGCTCCACCACCTCCTCCTCCATCTCCACCCCCTTGGCGCCAACAAAATCTGGGTTAAATTGTTTCAAAGCGACAGATGCGGAAGCGCATTCCACCCAATAACATGTGACAAGTTTCAATTTGCACCTTTGCAGAGCTGAGAAAAGCGCGCATGGCGCACATGAGCGCAGAAAGTCAATTTGGAAAAGGACGCGATCATATAAAAAAATACTCATCCTTATCAATTATTATTATTATTTACGATAATAATGCATCACAGCTGTAATTTTATTCTTGTTTCAATTCAATTTTCCTCCAAGTCTGAGTCTTAAGAGTCTAAAAGGTCAAATGCCTCAAAATCTTTTGGGAAAATGAGGTAAATATTTGATATTTTCCTTTAAAACCGTGTAAATTATAGTTTATTTCTGCAAAAGGAAACAGTCAACAAGTGTGAGTCAGAACGAATCACTTTGTGAAAAATGAATAAACAATTTATTGTTAAGTTATGTCACAAATATATTCAGAATATAAATGAGGATACTTTTCAAATATACATTATTGTACAGTACACATTTCCCTTCCGAAGGGAATCAATCTGACAACAGACAGTGCTGTTATTAAAATAAAAAAATGTCATTTAAAAAATGCTGTGGTTCTGCGCAGGATTTGGATGCAAAGAAAAGTGGAAGGTTTGGGTTTGCAGCCGCCACGGAGGCCCTTACGTTTACAAAAATGAGCAACAAGTCTGTGAAAAGGAGCCCTGTGACCTTTGACCTGTCTGAAGGCAGCCTGTGAAGGAGACTCACTAGCGTCCTTTCCAGTCACGTTTTTATAAAGTTTCCATCTCTACAACGCAAACATCAAGTAGCCTTCAGAATAAATGACTGATTTTTTGCGGTGTGTGAACTTACTGGCGAGGACAAGAGAAAAAATTCAAGGTCCTCTAATGGGTCGGAGGCCGTGCCCCCTCCCACTGACCAGACGTGACACTGACCTTCTCTGGATGCGCAGTGTCACCTCACCTCTCCAAAAGGGCCCAGTTCTCTTAAAGGGACCCTCAAAAGCAGTCCTAACCCCCTTTGAGTCCAGCTGTCTCCATCAAGCCAGGTGGTACATACTGTATCCCATGTGAGCCGCGTACAGTCCCACCGGAGACACCGGCAGCGAGTGCCTTTGGAACGGGTGTGAGCCGGCGTAGGACGCGGGGACGTGCGCACCGAGAGGAAAGGAAATCCCGAAAGCCGGAGGCAGCATCGGCTTGGCTGCCATTTTCAGTTTTTCCAGCTCTGCCTCCTGGAGACGCTTGGCTTTGGCTCTCCGGTTCTGAAACCAGATTTTCACTTGAGTCTCTGTTAGGTTGAGGGAGCTGGAGAACTCTGCGCGCTCGGCGATGGAGAGGTACTGCTTCTGGCGGAACTTCCTCTCCAGGGCGAGCAGCTGGGACGTGGTGAAGGGGGTCCGGGGCTTTCTGTTGGTCTTGTGTTTGCGCAGCGGACAGGCAGGAGGACTCAGGCGTCCTGTTGGCAGGAAAAACACAGTTTAAACGTTGGAAGGAGGGGAAAACACGAGAAAAGTTTGCGTAAAAGTGAACCAAAGCCTTTCAAACGACAACTTTATATAAAATATGATTAAAGTCGTGCAACCAACGTTATTTGATATGAATTTGCTTTAAAGGACACGCGCCCCCTCACACAGATCTTTACTTACGTGGAGGAGTGGGAGAAAACCGCGGACTCTGCATCCACGAACTCCTCTCTTTACTATCTGGACTCTCGGGGTTGATCAGCGCCTCCTCGGACATGCTCATGATGTCCCCCACTGAAAACGCGGAGCTGATGGGTAACGCAGCAGGAACAGAAGTATCCAAAGCAGAAAACGAGCCCATCCGCGTCCCCTTCCCCAGCGCCTGGGACGTCCCGGCCGCGCCGTCCGGAGATGGCACCTCTCTGCTGGGCTTCCTGTCTGCCATCAGCGCCTCGACGCTGAAGGGCAGGATCGCGACTTTGGGCTTCCCGGTGTCCTCTGCGGGACTCAGACTGGTCTGCATTTCGCTTCTGTTGACGAGAACCGAGCGGGGACTGAGCTCTTCCGTTTTCACACCGGCGGTCAAAGATGACATGGCAGTCGATGGGGCCATACAGGTCCGGATGGTGCTGGTGCTAAACTCTGACAGGACCCGTGGGAAGCTGAGGGGACGGCGTCCTCATGTTAGTGTGTCCAGATTGGAGCGCAGCGCTGTAATAAGGCAGGCGTAGAGAGGGAGGCAGCCAATCAGGGGGCGGCGGGGGCGGGGAGGAGCCGTCCAAGTTTTTATAACTTCAAATCTACAGAAACAAACTCTTAATGGAGCGTGGGTTCATCAATTACACCCAAATAACGGATTGTTTACTTTTAAATAAACGTTCATTTTATTATTTGTTTTATCCTTTTTTACTGGGACGTTTTAATAGAACTTACGAGAAGATGGACCACTGTTTAATCAGATTGGCCTTTGCAGTTATTTATGGGGTAATTATCAAGTTTGGATGAGGGGGGGGGGCACTTTGACTAAATCTATTAACATGAAGAAGAGTTGGAGGACAAAGGGGGCGTGGTGCCGAGCTGTCACTGATTTACCTGGTTGGAACGGAACTCATTATCCTTAAAATCATAAAAAAATGGTCTAAAAACTTCAAATATCCGGATGGATGCGCAAAGTGTGACGCTCCGAACGCAGCAGATCTGGGTTCAAAACCAGCTGCAGGGCCTGTTTTATTGCGCCAGTTCCCAGGACAAAGTCTTTGGCGCTAATTGCCAGGCATAAACAATCTGTCACGATTTGTCAGTCTCCTTAATGGGCAGACAAGTTATGTTGTTTTTAGGCGCCAGCAGCGGCTCGGATCAAAGGGCTGCACTTTTTAAGGGAGACTATAGAAGAAGAAGAAAAAAGTTGAACCGCGCGCACCGAGAGCGCGGCACCGCCTCCTCATAGCCTCAGGGACACTTGAGCATTCAGGCTGAAAAATGAGCCTTTTCTCAGCTGATCGCATGCCATTTCCATCTATTCAAATGAAATGGAAGGAAGAGAAAGGGGATGGCGCCCACAGGTTGGGGCGAAAGGGATTCCTCGGAGCGCGTGTTTCCCGAGATACACACACCTCTGCTTGTGAGCTGCTGTTAGAATATGTGAGCTGAAAGGAAACCATAAAGTTCATCTCCAGGAGCAGAACTCCAGAACCCCCACCACCAACAACTTTGCGTCATTAAATCTGTGCGCAAGTATCGAAGCGCAGTTAACATTCAAGGTGATTTGAAGGGAGGCGCCAAGCCGCCCTGTTTGCCACAGAGATAAAGAGATAAGGTCAATTATTTGCTATTTGCTCAGGCGTGCCAAGGCAGATATACCACATAATACTTTCATTTATTTGATTCTAAGGAAAATAAACAAAAATATATCAAATTTAATTCAAAACAAAATGTTTTCTTTTGACTTTTTCAGCTACAGGTGTTTATTTTCTGTCTTATTTCCATCGCTCATGCATGCGCTCTGATCAGCTGCTGTGCGTTTGGAAAGACCCCCAAACCTGATGCGCCCTGAAGGCTTTGAAGCCACGAGTCTCCGGGGCTCTCACGTCCGAGTGGAGTCCCCTCCGCCCGGGGTGAAGCTCCAGCACTCAGCTCCATCTACCTGAGAAGCAACAGACGCCTGCGCACATTTTGGCACACATTTACGCACCACTGCAATAAAGACTTTCACACAAGTAATTATAAAAAATGGATTTTTAGTATTTTATAGTTAGCAGACTTTTTATTGTTGCAATGTGATTTCTTAAAGTTAAACTAAGAAGAAATTGTGCCAAAAGACAAGGAGTTTTGGCTCAATTATCAAAAACAAACAAACCAAAGAAGATTACCAAACCGTTTCATTTAAATCCTGATGCAACAAATGAGGGCTGAGTTAAGTTGCAGGGGGAAAAAAGAAGCAGTAAGGCCCATGAGGCCTTTATTTCACTTCATAAACTACCTTTGATTCGTGCAGTCAAGAGGCAGGGACTCCAGACAAAAGGCCCTTTGTTGCCGCCTCTGAAAGTTGTCTTAACCCTTTTCATGCGAGGTCTGTCAATTTAGACTGTAAAGACATAAAAAGGAGGCTCCAGTCAAAAGGCATTTGAGGGAAAATCCGTGCACTTGTGCATGACTTTCATCCTGGAGCAGAGATGTGAGTATAATCTGCTAAATATTTCATTTATCATCAGACTCAGGGATTAAACCGGGGTTCCAGTCAAAAAAGGTCAGCATAACTATTATTTAACTTGAGGAGTCAAATGACGTCATATAGTGTCATTTTAGCGGTTTGGACTTAATTTAATCGCCACTCGGTGAGAGGAGATGAAAGGCGCAGCCGCGGCAGTCTGCGTAATTATACATAATGGATCCTGTTTCAAAGCAATTAGCGCAATCAGGCGCATCGGGCCACTTTGCTGCCACTAGAACCAATAATGCCTCTCGGTCATTTAAAGCTTCGGGATGTCTGGGTTCGTGGGTTCGGGCTGGTGCGGGTTCTCCTCGAGTCCAAATGGAAAACTGTTCTTTTAATTAACTTTACGCATTCTCACAAATGTTCCGTTTTGGAGCTGCAACAAGTCAAAACCTCGCGTGAGGATGAAAGATTAGAAGGTTTTAAACGACAGATTGGAGATGAAATCACGCAGAAATACGCCACAAATAATTTACATCGAAAAGTTGCAGTGATTTTATTGTTATGGTGATAAATAGGGGAAACAACTGCTGTGTGTGTTTGAGCTGCAGATTAAAGGCAGAAAAATCTGATTAATAAATAATTTGCTGCGACAAAAAGGAAGAAATTAACATTCCATTTTCAAAAATGATAAACTCTCCATCCAACAGGATGTATGAGCTTTATTTCCCAATAATCCCTAGCACCTTTTCCCGGTCTGACGGGCTGGATGAATGCGATGATGGGAGTGTGTGTGTGTGTGTGTGTGTGTGGGGGGGGGGGGGGGGGGGGTTTAAAAACCCCTCTGAGATATAAGAATGAAAAAAAAAGAAAGGTTCTCGGCTCTGCTGTCGCCAGAATAGCGGGGGGTGTATTGTTAGAGGAGAGTTAGTGAGGGGGAATATGTGCGCAGCAGAACCCGGATGTGCGCTGATTTATGGGAATCTGATATCCGGGCTCCTAATTGTCTCTGATGTGATGCAGATGAAGGGAATATCGTCCAAAATTTCAGCTTTACTCTTTTTTTTTAACATATCAGTGTGTTGCAGATTGAGTCCGGTGCTCTGCTTTGATTGGCTGGCTCAGATAAATCTGTTAAGAATAAACGCGGTGGGCCCGTTGAAGATTAATTAAAAACCACCGCGGCTCAAAAGCCAGAAAACTGAGAGGAAAAACATTTGTTGGAATTTAGAAAAGATCAAGTTTGCTTGGATTTTGAATTTGTGCCACATAATTTAGCGAGGAATTTAAAATGTTGACCAATATTTTTCATCTTTTCAACCTTTCATAAAAGACCAACTTTACTTTGAACAAAAAATAATAATAAATGATACATTTTGATTAGTCAAGATTTCTATGTGAAAAATGTTTTAATCTTATTTAATTTCTTTAAAATGCTAAATGGAATTTTTGTACATTTTAGAGTTTTATTCTGATAAATATAAAATAGAATTGCGAAAAAAACAGAAAATTATTTCTGTATAAATTTTATTTTAGTCGATAACAAAAATAGATATTACAAATAAATTGTAATTTTTCGTTTTCTTTTATTTAATAAAAAGCTTATATTAGGGTCATGGAGATGGTTTTAAAAAGCACACACACACGCACACACACACACACGCACGCACACACACCGATATAATCAGCATCCTTCACACCGTGACCTCTCCATGACTTCAGAACCAGAACCACCGGGCCGGTATCAGCCCTGAGCCCTGCCCTCCGCTGCTCTGCTGAATTTAGATAAAACTGCTGCTTTTTAAATTTACAACATGTCATCTTTCAGCCAAAGACATCTCAATTACCCCAGATATAAACTATTGGTGTGAAACCGAATTATCGCTCCTTCATTTCTCTCTCGCGCCATTAAACAGACTGGAATCATTTGCAAATCACTGGTCTGGTTAATATGATCTAACTGGATTGATTAACTAATGGTGAATCATGGGATTTGACTCTGATAAGGCTTCATCTGGGCCCTTTCAAACGCACACTGCTCTTGTTGATTAGAGACTAAATGAAATGCTTAATAAGCGCATAACAAGCAATAGACCGAGCAACAAATCATCCGCTAATCGCTCATTAAGAAGATGCTTGAAGATGATTAAATAAACGAGCAGAGAGGCTGCAGCGTGAATTTCACAGAGCTGGAAAAGAAACGGAACACGTGAAAATTATTATTATTATTATTATTATTATTATTATTATTATTATTATTATTATTACCATAATAATAAAATTGTATTGTTATTGACGATAATAATAATAATTTTTGCTTATTTTTTTATCTTGAGAATAGTAGTTATGCATCCTTAACTTTATTTAGGGCCTAATATAAAAATATAAAAGATCATCCTTGGAATCAAAACATATTTTGTATCAAATGTATCTTAATTTTTAGACATTTTTTTTCCAGTGTATATTTTTTTTATATTATATTTATATTATTATCTTTTAGGTAAAAACTTTTTAATTTTCAATAATAAAAAAATCCTAACAAGTTCAGATATTTCCTTCACAAAAGCCAGAATATTTTGATTTTGAAACGTCACCCTCATATGAGGATTTTACACAGGTGTATTTTTTTTAGCTATTTAAAAATACTTCTGTAATTTCTTCGACTTTCTACCACATTTTTAAAAAAAATTCTAATTTTATGTATTTAGCCCCAAAAAAAGCATATTTCAAAATAAAACCATGAATTTGTTTTTAAAGGAGACCAGAATCAGGAGGTTTGTCTGAGACGCCATCGCTACATGCTCTCTCTCAGTAACAAACCTGGCTCCAACCTAATCTCACAAGTCTGCAACTCAAGTTTATCCAGAAGGGTCGAGTCTCTCTCTCTCTCTCTCTCTCTCTCTGACTCCCCCTCTCCTCCCATCACCATCCCATCTGACCTGCTCCTGTCCTTCTCCACCCGCAGGAACACACTGCCAGTGACCTTCCTGTGACTCGGGCTGCCTAATCTTTTAAATGTGGCCAGAGCCTGAATTGATGAGGAGTTTCTTCTCATTCTCATACCTGTATAGTCCAGTGTCTCTCGTCTCCCTGCAAGATCACAAGCCCGCAGGCTCAAAAGATCGTCTGTATATAAAAGGCAAAAGAATAAAGAAACCGTTCTCAAAGTTACGTGTCGTAACTGTAACTGTAGCAGGACCGCGGATCAAATGGGGCTTGAAACTCCAAGTGAGACAGAAGTTTTAAAAGTGGACTTGCCAACTCAGTCACTACAACTCTGTTATTTGTTTGATGTTCTACATGGGAGTTTTTTTAGATTAAATTCCAAATAAAATCTTAATGCAGATACTGAATAGACCTTTCTGATAATTTAACATTACCACCAACTTGTGCAAGAACATTTCAACACAAATGAGGAAATTGCACAGTTGCAAGAATTAATTCCTGATTTATTATTTTCTATGGTTCAAACATTAAATTATGCTAATTTTGCACTCTGAAGCAAAGCTTTTTCTTTTAAAAGTTTTTCCTGATCCTAAATTCTGCTCTCGTTAGATCCCATCATGCACTCAGACTAAAGATGTCCTCAGACAGTGAGCTCACTCAGGCAGCAGCCCTCCTCCTCCAGCCCCCTCTGGACCCCCCTTCCCGCTCCCCTCCTATGGGACACATATTTAATTTAATTAAGCCTGTCAGCGCTATTGATTTTGGCACTTTCAATTACAGCCGGGCCTTTTATGGGCTCCTCGGGCTGAGGATCTACTGATCTGTGATGAGGGGACCCTATCAGTGCTGGACCACATGGACGAGGAGCCTCTTTGTCTTCCTTATGGCCCTGCCCTGTCTGCAGGAGACACTGACACATGGCTGCTGCTCCGCTCCCACTTCCCTCCTGCTAACCATAATTAATCCCTCATTAGACAGCTCTTTATTGTTTAATTTGTGCCGTTCGTAATCAAATTGGGCAGATTAATTGCTACAGAATTTAGAAAGGAGGGTGAAAAATAACCGCTTTTAATTGCTTCAGGGTTTTATGAGGCTTCGGGTGTCTCTGCACAGCCATCACAGGAAAAGAAGGCTATATTTCACACGCTAAAGAATATTTTGGACATTTATTTTTGAGCGATGAGCCATCACTGGGATGCTGGTGTTTTCCCCTCCCTGGTTTCTTTGCTAGCTGAAGCTCATTAAACAGTTTCTTATGGATAAATTTTCCCTTGCAGGCCTAATTGCAAAAGTCAGCCTTACAAATTCTTGTGTTTATTTATGGTACTGGCATTTTGCTTGTTTGGGTTGTGTGCTTCTTTGTCGCTGTTATGTGTGTGTGAATTATTAAACGGTATCAAATAAAATATTTTGCATGCAGAATATCAGAAAAAGCAGATGAAGATGTATGTGGGCTGCAACGAGAGGCTGAGTGCCTCTCATTTTGCAGAGTACAGTATTAAAAAAGTGATTTTGAGGTGTGACAATAAAAGTGGAACAAGTGATTTGCTTGACACCCTTTTACAGCTTACGTTTAAGTGACTAAAATAACTGTAGCTTCCAACACTTAATAAAAAAACGCTTTTGCACGCTTTGCACTAGCACCTTGTAAAGGCCCGGCCTTAAGTGAAAACAGAAATGAATATTAAAGTCACTTTGTGCAGGTTAAGGTTCATGAAGTAGATGGAAACCATGCCTTTGTTGTGTATGAAACCAGAAGCTGAAAATGATCCTGAAAAAGTTATTTATGTTGATTTCCTAAGCAGTGTATGTAACTCTTCTTCATACAAAATAAACCATTATGCCACTAATTACCAGTTGTGTGCTTTTATGACAACTTTTAAAAAAATTAAACATTTACTGGATCATAATAAATGCATTTCACCATCAGTGAACCTTTGCAGAGCATGTTTGTTGCATGCATTTACACGAGGTAGCTCCCGGGCTGCTGGGTGTGTACGCAAAGCGTCGTGTTTCAATGACATCATTTAATGAGAGCATTGATGTCAAAAGCAGGGTAATTGCGTCGGCTGTCGTGTCACCATACACCTTAGCAATTACGGTGTCACTCAGCGATTATAGTTCATTATCTGTGCGAGAGGCCGGCAGTCCAAACAATGGGGGTCGCACAAACCTTCCTGCTAATTGCTAGCAGACACAAGTAGACGTGGAGCCAGCTGAAGTGGAGTATATTTAGCTTCTGTTGAGTGTGTGGGAATTAGAAGGGGGAGTTACACAAATATGATTATTAAATTTCACCTGATGGACAGACGAGCAGAGTGAGAGCTACAAGTGTGCTCTTTGGAGATGAATAGTCTGTTAGCTGCAGCGCCGGACTGGACGGCTCGGTGGAAAATACGAAGAGCCACTTGAATGCTGGAATTATGGGTCATTTACAAAAGGATATCGACCCTTTTTGAAAATGAAAAAGTTGGCCCTCCATCTGGACTTATTAAACCCAGACTACAACACGCTCAGAGTGAAATTTCTCTTGGATGTGATCTTATTTGTTAAACTTGTTAGTTCCACATTCACAGACTGATGTTTCCCAGACGAGCTGGTACTGTCCACCACTCGGTGCCCCTCTGACCCCTCTGGCCTCCCTCCGTCATTAAAGACCTTATAAGGCAGCATGAATTCCTCTGGGTTTTATGCTTCATATTATTCTTACATCCCCTTATTCAATATCTCAGATGATTATCTCTGTTGAAGTTGAGGCCCGTGAGGGAGTTTCGGCCCTTTTATGCTCAACTGGATTTTAGTTCTTGTTTTTTGTGCCAAAGCGTATAAAAGTTGTGTAATTAGCTTTGTCTCCAACACATGGTTGTTCACTGTTGCTGTGAACGATTACGCATTATCCTTTAAAACAGATTTATGAAGCACAGAGTTTGATTTGGTTAAAGAGTTGTGATTACGCCGCCTAATACGAGTTTCATAAGAGTCAATAAAAGAAACATGGTATAACTTTTTACCTTACAATAGTTCTATGGGTTATACAAAATATGTTTATGATGTTCTTTGCACTAAATCTGTTTTATATAAAGCGATTTCAGGAGTTTTATTCTTGACATTTTCAGAACTGAGTTGTTTCAGGGCTCTGTCACTTTAAGAAAACAAGCTGGAGCTGGCCATGCCCACCCCTCCCCCGCTCAGGCTGCTATAGGCTGAGAAGCTCTGGTATATCAGAGTATAGCTGCTGCTCCTCCAGCAGCAGCTCTCTCCTGCAGGTGAGAGGTGGTTATGTTTGTGACATCAAAAACGGGGATAATTCCTAAAACCAAACACTGACAGAAAACAGATGGACTTTTTTTTTCTCGTTTGTAGAGTTTATAAAGGCAGTAGAGACCCACATGGCAGCACAAAGGATTGCAAAAGGTGAGTTTTGCATAATATGTCCCCTTTAGAAAAGTCATAAATAAGTGATAAAAAAACTTTTCACAAACCATTACATCACTGGGAGCAGTACAGACCTGTGTATTTGGGGGACAAAACAGGTAATCTGCTGATGCATTGAGAAATTTTACCCAAAACCTTTCTGCAAAGGAAAAACTCAAATTTCATCTCTGTGTCAAAACACTGCAGAGTTGTCTGAGTTTATTGCAGATGGACAGAAAACAGTAAAGTTCTTTGGTGAGATGAGTTCATAGCTTGTCTTGATCCAAGAAAAACTAAAATTTTATCACACATACCAAATACCCAAGATGTTATCATCAAGGCTGACTTCAAAGTGTGTCAAATAAAGTAATACATTGCAAACAATAACATTTTGCCCCGTTTAGCCTCTATTAACTATAAAAAAAAACGTGGAGTGTAACTTTTAATTACTCTTTTTTTACCATATTTATTCAGGAAATTACAATAAAAGTATTAATGATTGAACATAAGCCAAAAGTTACATCAATATGTGTGCACATTTAGAGCATAGACATGACATGGACGCCATTTTAATAAGTAAAAGCAGGATGAAGAGATCCACCATCTAACATCTCAGAGTCCCTTTGATGGTAAGATTATGAGTCTTTTTAACCATGAATCATAATTTTCCTGTCTGGTCTCTCACTGCCCATTGATGAATGACTCATTTTTTAAACTCACACAAACATCAAATGGACCTCCGACAGGCGATCTCTACACCATGCTTTTATTTTGATAGGCTACTTCTGTTTATAGGCAGTCTGGATATAAACTGATTGCATTTATATACACTGCCCGACCAAAAAAAAAGTCGCCACCAAAAAAAAGTCACTCTAATATTTCGTTGGACCGCCTTTAGTTTTGATTATGACACGCATTTGCTGTGGCATTGTTTCGATAAGCTTCTGCAAAGTCACCAGATTTATTTCCATCCAGTGTTGCATTAATGTGTCACCAAGATCTTGCATTGATGATGGTAGAGTCTGACCGCTGCACAAAGCCTTCTCCAGCACATCCCAAAGACTCTCAATGGGGTTAAGGTCTGGACTCTGTGGTGGCCAATCCATGTGTGAAAATGATGCCTCATGCTCCCTGAACCAATTTTATTTGAAATGTGTTGGAAATCAAGAAGAAATCTTTGTTTATGTTTTTTGTTGAAGCCCACTCTTCAGGACTTTAAACACATGACTGACTGGCTTTTATGATGCATTTTGAGCGAGCATGATCTGACAAAAATGACCACAAACCACTGAGCAAATTAAATATTTATTGTAAATTAATGGAGACAGATTCCTCCTGCAAAACTGTAACAACTACTGTCCATTCATAAAAAAGTGTGTAAAAGCGTACTGTAAAAGTAGTCATAATAACTTTCTATTATGACTTTTCATGATTGTTTTATCCACAGTTTTAACTTTTTATTAAATCTGATTTAGAATTCAGCTTTCTGGAAAATGTCCTGGGAATTTTTTTCCTTACTGTAATAATTTTATAACAAATAAATGCAAAATCCTATGAAAGGCTGATGTAAAACAATGATAAACAATTATATTCTAACTTTAAGTTGTTTACATATGGGTTTATTTACATTTTATTCACATAGTAAATTTAGCAAAGTGCATACTCTCATTCTGCTTTTTTAACAGTTTCCTCTGGATTTGACACTATCTTATGTGTTCCTGCTTAAAGTGCTGCAAGATTTTGGGTCATTGCCTATTTGCAGGAGGAAATTAGCTCTTTCTTTAAACTGGCCTACATGTTGAACACATCTGCTCATCATTAGCAGGTGAGTAAATGTTTCTCAAAGGATATTCACTGATGCTTGATCAATTCAATTATTTTTATTTTATATAACAAACAAGCAAATTTTCCTTAAACTGCAACTTGAATTCAAAAATTAAAAAAAAATCTCTGAAAATTCCCTTAAATAGAGAAAATAATGTGATTTAGACTCTGATGTGCTGTAGTTGCAGAGCTAATGGTGTGAGTCTGAGATGATGAGGCTCGCTCCTTACTCCTCACCCCTCGCTCCTCACCCCTCGCTCCTCACCCCTCGCTCCTCGCTGTGTGCTGGAGCCACCGAGGCTACACAAACATCTCCTCAGAGGCCTCAGCTCCTTGTTTAATGAAACATTGCAGGGGCCCCACGAATGCACACAGAGAGACACAACACAATCTGATGGACAGTGTCACTGGGGCCATGCCAATTATGTTTTCAACCCCCCCTCCCACACACACACACACACCCTCCTCCTCAATGCAGAGACATACAATCACAGGACAGAGATACGATTACCGAGCGGCCCCCCACCACCCTGAACCTCAAACACCAAACAGTAAAAGACGTAGAAATTTGTTTGCTCAGTCATCAACAAGTGTTAGAGACCGCAGCGCGAGTCTGGGGTGATGAGGGTTTGCTGTTGGAGATGTTTGTTTTTTGTCTGATTGGTTTGCTTGATGCGTCTCTGAGTGCTCTCTGAACTCACGGGTGGAGCGATCTACTTTTAATAGTACCAATTTGTTGTGTCTAACCAGACTGGTGCCATGGACCGTACACAGGATCACACAGACATGTTTACCTCTGGACAAAATAATAAAACACAGTAAACATGTTTCCTGATTGGGTGGCTCAATGGTGCGTTTTGTTGTACTTTCTTCTGAAGCTCCTCAGCTGCAGACGACAAGCTATTCTCAGTGATTGTCCCCACTGAGGTGCTCTTTTCACATGTACGACTGTATGATTTAATATTCCTAATATGAATTCTTTTAAATTGCTGGCAGGTGTACTTAATCACCTGAAGAGTAAAGATGAATACTTCATGACATCATTCTGTAAAAGAACAGAGAGAAAACGGCAGCAGAACAGAAGAGAAATGAGCTACAGGGGGGTTTTCTTTGAACATGATTTAGCTTCTCGTTTTGTGAATTTGATCAAAAGGAAAAATGTAATAAGATCAGACACTTCATCAGCTGGAGCTCCACTCTTCTTAAAGTCACAGACATGCATTCATGGCTGAACAAAGAGCAGCCCAGGATTTAGACATGAATCCCAATTTTCAACAGGTGTCCTGATAATATTAATTAAAAATAATTTAGAATAGAATTTTCAGAAATGATTATCACATATGTTTTATTGAAATTACTTGTTTAGGACTGAAAATTCAGAAAGTTCAGAAGATCAGTTAAAGAAGATCAGAGATGGAGAAAATTCTGAGGCTCAAAAACATTAAAGGGAATCATAACTTAAGTCAGGAACTTTTATATTTGTTTTTCTATGTTAGATAGGCAATAAACACGTGTTTATACATCCATTTCTATAAAATATTTTGAACATCATTACCAATAATTATCAAAGAAGCCTAACACTGGATATGAAGAAAATGCATTATAATTTATGTTAGTTTATAATAATTTAAGTTATAATTTGTGGTTTGATATAGAAAATCATTCAGAAAACATCTTAGGTCAAAAATCTGAAATTCAATAATATTAAAATTATTATTTTTTTTATATTATTATTATTATAGTCATTGTGTGACTATAATGTAACTTATAACTAGTGTGTGTGTGTGTGTGTGTGTATGCGTGCGTGTGTGTCTGCGTGTGCGTGTGTATGTCTGTGCGTGTGTGTATGTGTGTGTGTGCATGTGCAGGCCTGCGGGCATGTATGTGTGTGTGTGTGCGCAGGCCTACGTGCATGTGTGTGTGCGCAGGCCTGCGTGCATGTGTGTGTGTGTGTGTGTGTGTGTGTGTCTCAGGATCAATACACTTTTTAAAATCTTTATTTCACCAGGTAAAATGTTTGAGAACTTCTGTAAAGTGTCTGGTTGAGATGCCTCAGAGGTATTGCAACAAGAAACAACAATTACATTTGAACATATCAAAGGGGAAAAAAACTGAAGACAAAGCTTATAAGCGTGAATAAAAACATAATAAATATGATAAAAGGCAGACATTAGAACAGTTGCAAATCATGCATACAGGAATACAGACTAATCTATGTAGAAAGGAAATAAATATGTAGGAAATTATGTCAATAAGAGTGATCTACGTAGTCAACTAAAACCTGATGAGGTTTAGATGTGAAGGTTGTAATAGATGCCAAGGTAGCAAGTTTAAGGGTGTTTTGTAAAGTGTACCTGACTCTTTTGGACTGACTGACACAGAGAATAATAATAATAATAATAATAATAATAATAATAATAATAATAATAATAATAATAATAATAATAATAATAATAATAATAATAATAATAATAATAAATAAGCACTACATGAGATCAACTGTAGTTCTGTTTTAATCAGCTTTTTAAAAAGCATGCACACACAAGAAAACTCTCCAGTAAATAAGTTCAAAACAACTGGATCCATTTCTTAAAGTTGTTTCCAGATTATTATGCAGGAAGGCATTATGGACTCCACTTCTTTTTAAATAATTTCTGTAAATCTGTAAAGTTATGTGATTAAAGCTTTGTCTTTCTACTTGTGTTGTAAATTTGATACACTGATATGAATCTCAGTATAATTTGGGATTGCTTTCAGCATTGTAAGGAAAAGTGGAGGATGTGCTCTTATTATTTAGAATATTAATTTCTGATTTGAAATGATCATTAAAAAAATTACAAACAAATGCTCAATGTTAAATTAAATACTACACCTTCGGGAAAAGTAACATATTTGTTCAACAAATAGCCCAATATTCCCATTCACTCCTTTATTTTCCTGCATCATGCCATGGTGGAGCCACTCAACCAAGTAAAGGGATAAACCTACCCGCATAAAAAGGTAAAAAGGCCTGTAAGTGAGCGGCTCAGAGTGGAAGACACATCTTTATCTTTGTGTAACAGGATTACTGCGACCATGAAAAGCCCTCAAAGTGTCACTTTCACTTTTCAGTTTGAGGAGTTTCGCTCTCCCTGGCAGGCGGCAGGGCTCTGCCTCAGAGCCGGGATCAACTCATCCACTTGTGAACGCGTCAAGGTGTGACACAAGGGTCTGTTCACTCGCTCCACCACCACCCCCTGCAGCTCACAGCTCATTGGGTATAAAAAACACAATTAAATTCAGCTAAAGCGAGACCACTGACCGCTCGGCCGAAGCCTAATGGGCTTATGAGGGAAAAATAAATCTAATTGCGTGTTATTGGTCTGCAGTTAATCCCTCGTGGCTCGACATTAGAGCAAATTTTGGTGGATGAGAGCAGCAGCAGCAGAAGAGTTTTGGGTTTTGAAGCCAAAGGGCTGCACTTGACACCTGACAGATGCTGAAAACTACCCAAAAGCTTCTTAAGTGGTTGTAAGTCTTATCAAGTGGACGCTCTTGTGTGAAGAGAGCGGCCCTGAGAGTCCACACGAGTGGAAACGATGATGTCAGGACCACAGAGCTGAGTAATCTACAGTTTCATTTGTGTTTGCCTCAAACGGTGAGGGGATTGTAAAAGCCTGGCAACTTTCCACCGAACGCAGGAGGTAAGAGGCACAAGTATGTATTAATTGTTTCATTACACAGTTTTGAAACACATTAGATGGGATTAATACGTAATTACCCTGTCTGCTAGTGACACCTGATCTGATTTCCAACAGCGGCGTTAAATGAACCAAAGCGATATAAAACATTTAACTCGCCGCTTGGTTTGTGAAATTGTTTCCAGTCCTCCAGCAATCCTGTGAACAGATTGCACTTTTTTTTGCAATCCCAACATAATTGGCCTCCCTTTTGCCCTTTTTGTACATGTTATTAAGTTGTTAAAACGATCAAGTCAGAGGTTGGGCATTTCACCAGATAGCCACATGCATCGATAACCCCCTTTTCTGTTATTTCAACTAAACAAGACTTCAAGGTTTTCTTTTCTTTATGCATGCAATACCTTTCATCTGTGCATATGGTAATAAATGTGATGGTGCAAGATGGCTAATAGCTCTTGGTGCAAATAGAACCCAGACGACTGAGCTCCAAAGTAGATGGAAGCAGTTTTCTATCTTATTTACTTTGGACTGGAGAGCAAAACCACCTATTTACTTCCAAGTCTTCCCTCCTTAGAAAATATAAGCCTGCCTTTGATTTAGTGGGCACTTAAAAACTCTCTTTTCACAATGAGTACTAATGGTTTACCCTTGGATGGCAGCCCTGTGGTCTCGGAGATTTGCAGCATCGTGATCAGCTCCTCTGCGGCACGCAAACTCCAAACAGACAGGACAGTTAACCCCAGCTGACGCTTGACCCAGCTCAACGAATGAGAGGTCTCTGCTCACACACCGCCGGCGTTCACGCAAACACCCCAGCAGACTTTCTGGCAACGTCCCACAACGACAGGTCGAGCAGACCGAGTGGTGGTTTGTGGTCACTTCCAGCATGAAACGTGGATTAAAGCTGGTGAGTGAAGACATAAAACGTCCCCATTAGAGTCTGTAAAGAAATCTCTAAAGCTCCTGTGATGGTTGATACACTTTATCTGTTGAACAAAATGTTGCCCCTGCCACACAAATTGGCTACAAAAATAATATTTATATCCTAAAGGCCAAAAAATACAGTAAAGTAAGATTCAGGAGGGATGAAATTTCTGGCAATTTACTCAGTGAAAACATTTTTTCTATCCTGACTCTGAAAGCCAAGTAAGAGAAATATGATCAAATCGTGAGCAGGTAAAAAATATATTGTGAGGACAATCACTTCAAGAGGGTTTCCTTTTAAATTAGGATCAAGAGAAGAAAAAAATGTGCTTTCTATTTTTTAAATATCTATTTCCATTAAATCCTTTTGCCTCTTTCAGAGTGAGCTCCATGTTGTGTGTTCATTGTTCTGACATGTTCAGAACTGAATATGTGCAAAGCTTCAGTAGAAAAAGGACATGGTCTGGGATGATTTTTCTCTCTTCCATTCAAATTTGCTTTGTAATCAAAACAAGCGCTAAGTAAACATCTTTACAGAATTAAGAACCACAAAGTGTTTCACAGCAAAACCAACCCATGTAAAACATGATTAAACATAATGGCTTAAAACCAAACATCAAAAAATAGACATTAAATCATACTGCACAAATCAGGACTTGGGTTGTTTTTGTTTAAAAAAGCCAACATCCCCACCACCTGAGGGCCTAACAGCCTTTGACTAGAAGATTTCTGACGAAGGAGGAGGTCTAAAAAGACCAGCGATGCTAGAGCCTGAAGGCACACAACTCTAAAAGTGGCTGTTCTGTACTGATCAGAGATGGTTGAGCTCCTCTTTATGCAAACAGAAAAAAATGTTGTTACAATAATCTAAACCACATGAGATAAAAGCATGGATGACCAGAATTTGATAGATGTGTTTGAGGTTTGGAGATACTTTAAATAGTGACGCTCCATGCAGGTTTGTGAGGCTGGACCAGTGAGCTGCCTGATTTCAGAAATGTGTCTGTCAGGTGTAAAAATCAAAGGTTTGTCTCATTTAAATTGATTTATTTTTAAAAGCAGAACATTGCTGTGATAGATACTTATTATTGCATTGCACAACTAAAACATATTCCATCAATCATATTGACTTGTATGAAAACTACACATTTCTAAAATTGGATGTCGAAGCTACAAGGATCTGTTTAACCCCCTAGTGGCTGGCTGCAGTATAAGATTTAAGTTCCACGCCCTACATTTAAAGCACGACTAACACCTGAATCAACATTTTTATGCTGATAACCTGTACAGATGAGTGTCTAATAGGGCTGTAGACACATGTAGTCATTATTTTGGCATTTTAGTTGAACTTACTTTAAAATTTAATATTTCAGCCCAAAATCGTAATTATATCTCCATCTTCAGGTTAAAACTCTGCTCCACATTGATTTTGAATCAGCTACAGCTGATTGCTATAGAGGTGCCAGGTGATGGTGTCTGTGCCATGTTACGTGGCTGCACTGGACTGGACTCCAGCTGAGTCTCGGCCACGCACCTGCCGATATGACACGTTAAGACTCGGAGCCGCTTGCCTTCTTAAAAAAACGTCCTCCTCCCTCCTTTCTTCTAGTGATCATGGTGGAGAGGAAATCCTCCAGCCTGCTGCAGTCTGCTCGTTCTCCTGAGTGGTGAGTCTGCTGTGTGTGTGCTCATGTGCATGTGTGAGTATGTGCACACTTGTTAACGACTCGTTTTTCTGACTGAGAAACTCTGAGAGTGTTGGGTGGGGGGGGTTGACGGGGTTGCTGTCAATCACTGCCTTATTGCCGCTCTCTTGGTCTGCCGGGCAACGCCTCCTTTAGGTGCATTTTCCTAACAAGAAGTGTGTGTGAATTAAGTCTCCACCCATGGTGTGACTCACCCATTAAAAAAGCTTTCATTATTCATTTGATGCTTGAAAAACACCATGAGTGTGTGCAGGAGGCACTCAATATTTTGGCTCCCCTTTTGAAAAATGATAGAAGGTGAATATGCTACACTAAACTCAATAATCATGAATAAATGTAATCTGATTTCTCATTGTAAGGGATTACTCTTGACATGAATAGTGAAACACCTTTTTCTTTCTGTTTTAATCAGTTTCGCTTGCCAACACATTCTTATAGATAATTTTTTATGGTATCTTTATATTCTTCCTATTGCACATTTTATTGCACATGCATGATGGTATTAAATAAAAGTATCTGCTGACACCTAAGTAACTGGAGTATAAAAACATGTCTAACAGAGACGGTGAAATGCTGGATGGAGCCCTTCAAAGTGATGGTCACTCCAGCTCAGAGGATCTCTGAGATTACTGTCTGCTCCACTTATCTGGGCATTTCTGTGTTCACAAGGACTGTTTAGTGTTTAGATAACATCTTTAAAAAAAATAACAAAAGCTGTGTGCCCTCTTCCTTTGTGTGCTCATGCAGAGAGCAGATGAGTCCTGAAGCAAGCAGATGGACTCGTGTGATGATTGCTGTAAATGTTAATGACACCCAAAGAAGAGTGCTGGAATTTTCCCCCAGCACTGATAAAACCCAGATTTAGTGCCGCTCATAAAACACATGGCAAATTGTGCACTTATGGCGATCTCCTCCAAGACCTGAAAATAGGAACAGGGTCCTTTAAATTTCCATCTTAACAAGGGAGGATTTTTTTCTCCTTTCAGCTCAGTGGGTGGGAGGAGGTTTTGATCCCAATCACTCTGTCTAATAAAGCAAAAATGGTATTAGGCTTTAAAAATAGTTTTAATTTGATGATTGCTTGGTAAAACAGCAATATTTTACATATTTCACTTTACTGAGAAGAAAGGGTTTGATGTATAATGTGAGTATTAATCTATTTACTGAGGGGTAATAATTCTTATTATGGGATTTTATTGCTTCAGAGGTCTTCATTCCACTCTCATCTGCCTGGAAGAAACGTTTTTATACACCTAACTGAACCCAGAGTTCTCATCCTTACACGTTTCATGAATGATCTTAAAGGTGTCCTAGAATGCAATTAATCAACAATCTAAAACAGAGCTTTGAGCCTCCAAAAAGCATAAGAAATTTTTTTTGGCTGTCATCTGTCCCAGGAGCCCTGATACAGGCCATTCTAAACCCCCTTACTCAGGCCTTCAGTGAAATGAGCTGTTTACCCCTCCCACTCAGGCCAGGACATGCTGATTGGTTGGTTTCCCCAGAAGGCCTCAGACACGTGCAGGTTGAGGAGGCGTGGCACCCCCTTATGACATGTTAAGGAAGGAGGTTTTCTCTCACCTTTTTGAACTTTCTAATTTACATAAAAAGTAGGTCAAACACGGCTTTGACTTTTTGGCATGCTACTGTTGACCATCCAAGCTGTCTTATTCAACAACAACAAGGAAAATGTCTGTTTACATTCTAGGTCCCCTTTAATGTGCTGTTAACTTTTGGTTCTGAAGAGTAAAAAAAGCTTATATCAAGTTTATACTCACCTCAGACTGTCTAACAGCAACACGACTCTACCACTGAATCTGTGTGCTTTGCAACTTTGATGATATATCACCACAAATAACACAAGTCTGAAGGAGTTCTGCTGTGTGGCGGAGTTGCTAATGCTAACAGTTAGCTTCTACTAGTCGAGACGTTCTCTGCTGTTTCATGGACGCTAAACCAACAACAGCCTTCCCCGTCGTGAGTCAAGATGGGTGAGTCCATGAATGTTAAGTGACAGTGTGACGTAGATCTGTCAGGTTTTTCTAATCCTAGAGTTTCACCGTCTATTTTCTATCAGAAGCTAATGCAAGAGATAGGTGTAGGAGACTATTTTCATGTTCAGCCTGCATGAAAAACTCAAAGTAACCAATCATTATCTAAAATAATAAGGAAAAAATGGTTTCTAAATGATGGACCTCTTTAAAAACCACCAAATTTACTTCTTGCAGATCTTTGCATAATGATATTTAGTTTATTCATCGTGTTAAATTTGCTTCTGTCTGGACTTTACTGGTCTGTTGTTTTTAAAAATATATATATACGTATATAAATGAAAAGAATGTGATGTTTCTGCAAAAATGTTACAGATTCAGAGTTTGGTGATGACTTGTGTGAAAATTTAATTAAAGATAACACTTTCTGCAAAAGTGTATAGTAAATATTGAGTACTGAAGGATCATTGTTAAAATCACTGAAGAATATCAGTTATAGCTGTCAATATGGGTAAAATACTTTGAAAGTTTTAAGTTTAGGCACTTTGTTAGAAGAAGAGTTTAGGGGTAAAAAAGTTCAGCTCAAATTATTTATCAGATATTAAAGAGACTATGTGGAAGTTTAACAGCCAATACATATATAGAAATTTAAAATGTATTCCTCATACATTCTCCTGCAATGCCCTGGTCCTGTAGAATGAGCCCTGGCCTCTGTAGGCCTGTAAACTCACAGAAAAGATCATGCTCGGGTTGAACATACAGGCTTCCCCAGTGTCCTCCAGAAGCAGTGTAATGCGTGATGACGTCATGCGCGCTCACGCGCCCGCAGCTTTTGTTTGCTAGCTGTGGCTTAGCGGTAGCCTGGCAAGCCATCCTATATATGTGTATATATAGTCTGGCCACGAACCCATTGACGGCTCTCAGTCGTGAGGCGGGATCTACGGTTGTCTTTCAAAATGTCAGCACGCAATTGGATAGCGCTAGGACCAATCAGAGTGACGAACAACATGACGTAATCACGGCGACGGAAAAGAAGAGGGAGGCTTTAATAGCGTCTAGCTTCAATGATTTCTGTCGTTTTTGTATGAAAAACATGTGAATATCAGGTGTACTGGGACATTGCACTACTTTGTTTGATAAAAATAAGAAGCTGCTAAGTATATCAGACAGACTTACGCACGTTGGAGTCTAAATAATCCAATGTTGATGACAAAGCCGTTTCAAACGAACGTGTTTTCCGAGTTGCCGCCATGTTGCTTGGGTTCGCGGCCGCAGCGCTGACGTCATCGGCTACTCCCGCTCTGTGATTGGCCCATGATATAGAGCGCTGTGATTGGCCCAACCAAAACTATAGCGAGTTGTGATTGGATAGACACAGCAGTGGTTTGGGCTGCGAGGGTTCCAATGAAGCGTGCCTAGACCAAACTCTGCAAAGCAAGAATTGGTCTAGTTCACTAGGCTAGCTTAGCGGTAGAGCGAGAGGTGGTTTTGGTAGCTGATTCAGCCAAGAACAAGAAGAGAGCTGCTTCAAGCACCAGCGAAACTCCAGCCCAGACCCCAAACAAGACAAAGAAACCAAGAGTTTATTCCAGCGCGACAAAAAGGGCAAAACTCGAGTCTGGTTGCCGAAGACAAAGAACGAGGATAAACATCGCTCCTGCCGGCATTTGAGAAGTGGAAAATGCTGAGATAAAAGACCCGCAGTTGGCATCATTGTTGCTGGACAGGTAAGAAATTATTACTAAATACGTGTGGGGTAAGGGTTGTGGGTGCTTTCAAAGCAAACCAGGGGCTTAGGTATATAATATACGGAGAAGGTCGAGAGCAAAACAGTTCCGTCAATGCGTGCGTGTCTCTGCCTTGGGGAGCTGACGGAGAAGTATAAATTAGGCTTTATTCTTATTTTTACTTCTCAGCGCACTGGGACTTTTTTCCAGGGTAGGATGAGTACCGGTACTATTACCGCTCATTTATTAGTGGAAATCTCCGAGATTTCTGCATGGCGGAGCTGGTGACATATTTAAAGAAGCGGCGTTCTGACCAATCACAAGCTTGCGCTCTCCGTCTCGTTGGACGGATGTTTAGAAAAGAGAGCTCGACTCCGCCCGACCTTGCAAGCCTGCTGGAGAGCTCTTGCAACGACGTATAATGGCGGTCCGTCCGTCCGTACTGACAAAAACGGAGAAGTATAAATTAGGCTTTATCATTTGATTCATAACCTATGTTTTTGTAATTGATGTTTTCTGTTTGTTTTTGTAGCATCAAATCGATGGAGCTGAAAGAACTCTTTAGATGAGGAACAAGCCAATAGTTTGGAAACAGTGTGTAAGTAACAAATTATTCTCATAGAAATGCAATGGCTATATGTCAGGATATATAATCATGTTTTGCTGCTGTTTTTACTTCCAGATTAGAGCTGGAAAGAGAAGGAAGGAGCTTTAGACCTGGATGATTCAGATTATGTATCTCCAATATCAAGGTATGTTTTATTATTGGCTTTTTTAATACCGTAGTAACATCCCCACTCTCACTTTCTATTCACTGATTATATAAAATGTATTTTTCTTGTGCAATAGGTGTGCATCTGTCACGACTGGACTGGAACTGAACTGAGCAGAGCACAGCGTGAATAGGGATGTGGCGTGATTGTTACGACCCACACGCGGATTGAACTGACGCTGGGTCTTAGAACAGACACGCAGTTTAATATAGGAAGCCGCGGCGCGCAGCTCGAAGGGAAGCGAGCGCGCGTGCGGTTCCAGAAATGAAAGAAGCCACTTACTGGTTGAAGAATGTCGGTACGATTGAAGAGCCGAAGGGCTCAATGACTGGACAGCTGGATGCTGCAAAAAGGCTCGATAAAACCCACTGGTCACGAAACAGGAATGAGGAAACGTGATTCAATGACAGAGCCCCGATTTGTGATTCTCACTTCCTGATATTGTCCCGCGCTGATCACGTGGGGCGGACGTCCGGTGCGGGGCATGATGGGAAGTAGAGTCTGGATGTTGGGCTGAGGGGAATGAAGGCTGGAGATGGGGTTATGGGGCTGGATTAGGACTGGAGGTGGAGGAGAACTGAGGAGATCAGAACAGGGTTGTGACAGCATCACATGATGAGGTTGACCAACTTCCTTGCATTGGCCTGCATGAAGCTGACAATTATAACAATTATAATTATTATAAAGGCTAACAATTATATGTGTTATGTTTCACTCAACATGCTAAAATTCTGCTTACAATAGTGGCCTGCACAGAACCCAACTAATGCTGCTACTCTGTGTGTATATTTGCACATATTATTGTTGATTTTATATTTATATTATTTCTGCATTATTTTTTGTATTCTTTTACGTTTTGCACCAAAGGGAGTGGCACTCCAATGTCGCTGTGCCCTGTACAAAATCAATAAAGGCTATTCTATTCTATTCTATTCTATTCTGTATTGGACATTGCTAAATGTGTGGAGGTAGATTTGAACGACAATTTAGAAGAGCCATCAGCAGCAGGACTGGCTCAGCTGTTGTTTTCATTCAGGAGTGTGCACTTACAGCATGCATGCCTCGTGCACGAGCTTACTATTGAAGCTGCAGTTACACATTTGGCCTGAGGGGGTAATCGCGAGCATAAAAATTTCGAAGTCCACATAGTCCCTTTAAAATCTTCTCAGTTACAAACACGTCTGCATGTATTCCCATGTGTTTTCCCTACAAATTATACTAATTTAACCTTTTGTTAATCTGTCAAAGCGTCTGTTTTTTCCTCTTTCACCTGAGAACTATTGTTTCCCTCCAACCTTTTCTTGTTTCTTTCCTTCCCCACATCTTGTTTCAAAGGAATAAAGGGAAACAAGAATACTATCGAGAGAAGTCGAGCGAGTTACAGCAACCACAATTATGGTTTACAGTACTTTGCCCTGACCTTTGAAAATGGGCTGCAGCGAAAAGGAAAGAGGGAAATGTCAGCAGGGAGTTAAACTTGTGGGTAAAATGTACGTGAATGTGAATACATCAGTTCATGTTTTAGTCGTCCTGCAGAGAAACAGCCGTCCAGAGATGGAGGTGGGGGGGAGTGAGAGAGTGAAGCTGAGTGAAAGAGAACAGGAACCTCTTCTGGTATCTAAATGATTACAATGAGTCCCTTTCAAGCCGTACCGGCCAACGCTGCGACTTGATATGATTTTTATCAGATGCTGAAATGCTACATTACCAAGTGGGCAGTAAATTATGTCTAAACCAATTACAGCGGGACCCTGTGCGGCCCAGCAGCCGCAGAAGGCCAAGAGGGAGGGAATGAGGCACGATGAAGGGAGGAGGGTGGTGGTGGGAATCAGAGGAGGTTATGATAGAGTGGGTTTTCTGGAGGGGGGTGAGGGCTGGAGTTTGTCTTGATTAGTGGAGTCAGGGGGCGCATGAGAGTCTGCCGATAAAGCTGCTTCCAGGCAGGCAGTGTGTGCATGTGAAAGTGAGCTGTAGGAGAAAAACCTGATCAAAGGTGAGGTTTTCTGCATATATTTTATTATAAATGTGTGTTTATGAGAAATGATCTGAGTGCATTTGAAGAAATTCTGAGTCTGGATATCAGAGAGCATCAGCGAGGATCCCTGAGAAAGTGTTTTATTAAGCTGCCCCCAATAGATGAGAAAACAATAAATTAGCCTCAGTTGCTTAATGTTTGTCCAGTGACACGGCTGAATTGGATTTTATATATCTGGTCCTTGAATCTGTGGATATTCCCCCTTTTTATTGTCAACTAAATGTGTGTGAGCCTTATCAATGAGAATGGTTGTTATTATGAGACAGTGATAAGAACGGAATATTTACTTCACAATAAAATGAATTGTTACATGTGAAGTGAAAACAATAAGATAAAAATGACTGATAATTATTAGCTAAATAAAAACCAGGCCAGTTTTTTTACATGTGAAATAAAAGTGTCAACAAAAATGTGAAATAAATAAATACATAAAACATAAAAACAAACCTTTTCTCTACAGTTTGTTTGCCAGCTAAAATATTAAATCAATGCAAAAAATGACCAAAGTTATTAATCATATCTTTTGCAGATGCAAAAGCTGACTAAATAAATTTCTCCCATCATCGCCATAGCGCGGTGCCCATGTGCATCGCATATAATTTATATACACTTTTGTGCTACTGTACTTATTTTGAGTTTGAGTAAAGTTTCGTTTAATTTAGTTTTAGAGATGAGCTTAAAGCAACATTCTGCAACTTTTACACTTTGAAATTATGCTTTTTTGTAAAGTTTTTGCATCATACTATTATCTATTATGTTCATTTTCATACCTGTGCTAGTGTTGGGGGGTCCCACGTCGGTTTACTGCACTATACAGTTTTTGAGCTTCAGGTAGCCGCAGGTTGTACTGACTGGGTGTCGTTTTACGGCAGTATTTGACAAGCCAAAGGGCTAAAAAAAGCACGCGTTCTAAACGCGCGTTATGTCCGCCAAAATGCGCGTCCTGAAGGTGCGTTTTGACGATAAAGGGGGCAAAAACTTGCTTGTTCTAAAGCGAGCATTATGTCCGCCAAAACGCGAGTCTTGAACGAGCGTTTTGGCGGACATAATGCAAGTTTAGAAACGTGCATTTTTTTTATCCCTTTGGCTTGCCATAATTGTATAACGTAGACTCGCGGTTTAACAGTGGCAGATTCACCAAAGAAAGCTAGAAATCTCTTATCAGAGGAATATAGGAAAAGAAAAGAAGAACGTGATAGAGCAAGAGCAAAGACCAGAGTTATTATTGGGCCGTCTTTTCCTCGCTGGAGAGCTCTTTTAGAAAGAAAGGCATGAACTACGGACTCTGACCTAGCCGTGCTGCTAATGGCTAGGTAAGTAATAAATGATTTCACCAGGGTTATTGTGTTTGGTCGGGCATAAAGTTGTTATACAGTCCTGATAAAACTATTTATTCAATGTGTGGAGGTGGAAACGTTTGTTTTCGTTGTTTTGCCTGACATTAGGAATGTAAACATGCCTCTTATGCCCCAGAGAGAGATTTAATGTTACGACAGTGACGTTACACAGCAAGCCTCTAGAGGGCGACAGAAACCATATAACTGCAAAGTTGCGGAATGCTGCTTTAATTTATTAACATTTTTTGCTAGAGTCAAGCTACGGTGGCAAATCTGCAAAACAAGTTAGCTTTAAAGTAGCAATGTTCCGATCATGTTTTTTTGCTCCCGATCCGATTTTGAGTCATTTGATTTTGAGTATCTGCCGATACCGAGTCCCGATCCGATACTTTTCAGGAAAGCATTAAAATAATCAGAAAAATGAAATAATTTTCAGCAAAGCATTAAAATAAGAAGAAAATAAAACATCCAAGTTGTATTAAGTTTCACTTTCATTTGTTTAGAAAGTGTACTGATTAAAAAACGTGTTATGAACATATTTAAAAGTAGCAACATTGCTCATATTTCAAGTTTACTCCCTCAATCAGCAGCTGTGTTGAGCGATGCGTGTTCCCGTGACGGGACAGGCACGCAGCGCCTCGGCAGGCAGGCTAACGTTTCCCTGTATAACACCTGTAGCTAACACACAGCTCGGGTGCTGCAGCAGACAAAACCCCGACTTTTTGCAGTCTGTTGGCAATTTCTCTTTGTTTATTAGCCTATCTTTTAATGTTGGCTGACTCTGCATTTTTGTCCGAGTTCGCTGTGAAGTGGGACTGTTAGTGGCAAACTGGGAATTAATGGAAACAGGTGATTCGCTTTGTTGACCCCCAAAGGGAAAAACCGAAACTGAAAGTAATCTGTTTTGAAGGCTGCGTATCATGCAGCTCTGCCACGGAATGCCCAGATTGCACACATTACAAGTGGCTGTAGCTCTGCCTTCGCTGTCCGGTTTAACATACCACCAAGCTGCAGACATAGTTCTCCTGAGAAGACACGTTAGCTCAGCGTTATGTTTTTATGTGTCTTAACAACGTTCTAACATAGTACAACTATAATTGTGGAGATAAAACGGAAAAAATATTAAATGGTTTTCTCGCATTCCAGGAAAAACTTCAGTTATTAACACGGCTCTGACCAAAACCAATGGACCATCTGGTTGTTGGTCTCACTGAATTGCCGCACTTCCGTGGGTCCTCAACTCATTTCACACTCGTGTATTTAGCAACAGAACACCACTGGTGTGAGAGGTTCTCTGCTCAATAATATCAGAGAAAGACAAACAGCCGGCTGCTACCACTTCAACTTTAGGACAAACTATAGAGTCCCAAAAAGAAAAACACCATTTGAAGTCACGGACAACAAAAGATATTTGGACGTAGAAAATGGCGACTGGTGTTTAGCGCTATCTAGTTCACGAGCAATGCAGGTTTCGGTATCAGGTGGATGTGGCCTATGAATGATAACAGACAGGAGGGGTGAGAGTTCCGTGTTTGTGTTTAAAAGCGAGCTTGTTTTGCAGATTTGCTATTGCACGTTTAAATGAAGTTAGTTTAGTTTCAGGTTTAAGGAAATGTTCTTGGTCAAGTTTAAGCAAACTTCAGATTTTATATAAAAATAATATTTTTAGTTAGGTTGTTTTTTTCTGGTGATGTCTGGTAGCAGGTATATATGGAAAGGTTTTTAAATCCCCTCTGAGGAAAAACTCTTCATTATAGCCTCTTTTATAAAACAATGCCGCCAATTTGCCGCAACGCCAATGCGGCATCTGGGAGCCTAAGGTCGTTTATAAGAGCTCAGACCGTGGCGGTAATGTTGCGCAATCATGTCAGTTTTATATAAGATTACGCGATGGCGGCAAAAAGGAGGTATGGGGCGGTCTCTACGCTGTCGCGGACTTCCGTGTATTTTGGACATAACTTGCTTTTTATTGCGATCGAAGCCGTGCTCCTTAAGTTTTTTGTCCCCAGTCAGCTACAGGTGTGTGTGCTCCACAGTTCATGTGAGCTGTCAGATGATCTGAGCTGCAGATCTAACGGAGAGAAGCTCCCGGAGCTCCGCATCGCTCCAGTTAATCATCTCAGCTGATTCTGTTTACAAAAACAAAACTTATGGCCGTGTTTACTTTCATTTTCAACATAGTTCCTGGCCGGAGCTCGGCATTAATTCATCACATGGTCATGACACCTCCCTCTTTTGCGCCAAGGCTTAATGTGCGTTTATAAGACCGGCTAAGCCGCAATATTACCGCAATATTACTACCAAGCGTGGTGGCACGAATGCCGCAAAATTCCTGCAACGTGTTGCCGCCATGGCGCGTTCACGTTGCGGTAATATTACGCTGATTTGCCGGCACGGTGTGTCTTATAAAAGAGGCTTATGATTCGCACATCTCCAATACACACGGAGTGAGAGCTTTCTAAGGTTTGACAGTAAGTACTGGAATTGAGAGATAAAGTGTGTGTGTGTGTGTGTGTGTGTGTGCGTGTGTGTGTGTGTGTGTGTGTGTGTGTGTGTGTGTGTGTGTGTGTGTGTTATCTAGTCCATCTGCCCTAATTTGTCCATCTCCATGTTTTCATAAACACCATTAGAGTGAAAATAGGTGACCATAAAGTGGAATGGCTCTCCCTCCCATTTACTCTGACAATTAAGATAAAGTGGAGAGATTTGTCTGAACATCTTTATTGGCCTCTCTCCTTTGAAGACAAATGGAAGGGCTTTATCTTGTCACTTTTGTGCAGCTGAGTTTTGCGGCTAGATGACTGATTTGGTTACAAGGTTGAGCTGTCATACAGGAAAAGTAAAGGAAGAAGACCACTGGAGATGTTTTGTGTTAGTGATGAGAAATGTAGAAAGCTGAAAATCAAACTCTCCAGGTGGAGAAGAGTTTTTTTGCCCAAATACATCCTCGTTTAGGTCACTAATGCTATTGATGAGTATATCCCTACGTTTTGTGTCTGTGAAAATTACCTTGTCACAGACAAATCCTCCATTCTGCAGCATTTATAAGCCTTTTATATCTTTAAAGTTCAATGTTTAAAAAAGGCATCAAAACAGAAATGAATACCCCCTCTTTGAAATGTTTACTCTGCCTTTTCCCATATCCGCTCTTGCTCTGTCTGCAGCCTCCCACCCTTAGTCACCATATTCCCGGATGAGAGCGGCTTGGAGCCAGCGATAGACTGCAGATGAAAGGGGAGAAAGAAAGGGGAAGATGGTAATGAAGCAGAGGGAAGAGACAAGAGGTCCCCGAGGGGGGACGCCAGCGCCTTGTGGGGCTTGTTTTGCTGTCAGACCACGCCGGCCCCCACGTCCACAGCTCCCTGTGGAGAAGATGTGTCAGACGATGTTGTGGGTCAGCCATGGGAAGAGAGCATGTCTGAGCAGATAACGGCTTTCTGCCAAATTACCACTGATGTGTTTGATGTTGTAAGGAGATGATCAAATGCTCTACAGTAAGTGAACAAATGAGATCACAAACCCAAGGAGCCTTTCTGAGGAGAGCTCCTTTATTAAAGAGGATGATCCAGAGCAATCAGATCAATCTCCACTATCATCAGGTCTTTCTCAGTAGTGTTAACCTGACGGCCTCTGAGTGGCAGCCGGCACCACGCTACGTCATCCTGTGTGCGGTTCTGCTTTTGCTCAACAATTTACCACTTTAAAAGGCCCAATGGCCAATCTGCAGACAATCGTCCCCTGTAACACTATCTGGGCCCTGTTGATAAAATGCAGATGTGGCTCCTCTCAATGTGAATTTGTGACCCATTAAGTAGAACCCCTCCTCTTTCCTCACCGCTCCATCCCTCCTCTTGGCAGCGAGTCCAGACCACCTTTTCACATGCATTCCCCAAAAGCAGGTATGTGGATAGTATCAGGCTAACGAGTCACAATGGTGAATTTGTTCAACAAGGAACACCGCATTACTTAAATCCAAGTGTGGCTCTGCCTCTCTTTGAGATCTGCTGAGCAGATTGGCGCGGTCTCCCCAGCGTCTCGTTTAGGGACGAACAAAAGGTGAATTCAAGCGCTCCCTTTGAGGTTCACGAGACCTGACTCGACTCCATTGATGTCAAGTCTCCCTTCGGTCTCCCAAAAATGTCTCCACTGGTTGGACGTCAGTGCTGCGTCTCAGGCAACCTTTGTAGTAGTTTGGTTGTGACACAGTTACAGGAACAACAAAGATCCTTGTGTACAAGTCAGTGCTACTTTAAACTAACGGAACACAGGACAAATTTCCCAGAATGACCTGCTTTTGTCACCTCTAGCTTGATCATAACCACCAGAGTCTCAGGCTTGCTTTCAAAATTTTCAAATTTGCAGAGAAGCATGGGGCTGATTGATGCATGAAAAACAGAAGTGTGTTTGTAATAAAACTATTAAAATTCAATTCAGTTTATTTATATCGCACCAAATCACAAGAGTAATCTTAAGGCACTTTACAAAGTACATATTCCAATTGCACCTATTTATCAGTTCATTGAGTTCAGTTCATTATTCCAATTAGTTAAAAGTTTCATATGTTATAAAACCCAGCAGATTGCATCAAGTCACTGACTTGTGTCAGTCAGCGCGTTTACATGCGCATCAGAAAACTGAACAATTGACCTAACTAGACTGACGTTTTTTTTTAAATGCATGTAAACGCGTTAGTCTTGCTGAGGATAGCACCCAGATAATGTGGTAGGAAAACGACTGCATCTGCATGTAAATGGCTCCGTCGAGCTGATACCGCTAACTTCTGGAAGTGACGAGACCACTTAAACGGTCTTCTAATAATGTCATCGCCAACAAAGTAACATGTATAACACCATCAAACAGTACCAAATGTAGCATTGTTGTCTATTCCTTCGGTCATTGTGCATATCCTGTTTTAACTGTTGCTATAAGCTAGAAGAATGCTGACACAAAAGGCTGCATGTCGCCACCTACTGTACCGGAGTGGAACGAACTTCATTTGAGGGTTCAGTTTTCTAACGTCCATGTAAACTAGGATAAAGGCTCCCAGTTTATTAATTTAGATCGACCTAGATCAACTTATGTGCACTTTACAGCAATCCTCCTACTAAGCAAGCATGTAGCGACAGTGGAGAGGAAAACTCCCTTTTAACAGGAAGAAACCTCCAGCAGAACCTGGCTCAGTATTAGACTCACTGGGGGTTTGAGAAAACAGAGCAGACACACACACACACACACACACACACACACCAACAGAAGGCGGGTTATTTTTAAATCTCATGGACTTCCAATTCCCTAAAATGTTGCACTAAATTCAAGGAATTTATCATTTTTCATGATTAACGTGTGCAGCTTGAGCAATTCTGACTTATAAATTAAAATCATGTATCATGTCAAGGTTTTTTTTAGTGATAATCTATTAGGTTTGCATCACAGTTCTTTTACAATGTGATTACATTGCTTCACCCTTCCTCCATTCATGTAACACGCCACCTGTATGAAACGAGTGTTTCTGCTTGAAACTGTTCCAGTCAGCTTTCTGAGTCAGAGCCAAGCCGCACTAATTTAATTACATAAACATGAAATTAGTCTAATTATGAAGTTGATTTAATAGTATTAATTTTATTCCAGTAATTGTTGTTCTCTCTAGTCTGATCACATCTGATCCCAGAGCAGCCAACACCGTTTATACTGACCTCATTGTTGGCTTTTTGAAGATCCTCCTGTCATCTGCCTCTGGCTGTGATTTCACACACTCTTGGATCTTGCAGCTTGCACCATTTGATTGTGAATGGAGTCAGTTTAAGTCAAAGCCCATGGTAACAGAGGACAGAATTATGGATGAGCAGCTTGTGAAGAAAGGCCCTCTGAAAAAATAAAAAGAAGTCCTGTGACAGTTTAATTGGTCGAATTAGTCACAATATTCAAATTGTCTCTGTTGACCAGTCTGTAACTGGAGTGTGTACTACTTCAGGCTGAGCCAAAACTTAAAAAAAAAACTTTCTCCAGATCCTCAAATGAGACACATTAAGCTTTCCCTTCCTGCCAACAAACCTCGCTCCAGTGGCACAGTACTTTTGCCAATTCAGCTCCTTGAAAACGTTTCACTGCTACTTTCTTGCTACATGGAAAATGCTGAAAACTCCTTTATAATATCTGTCAGCTCCCTCAGTCTCCAACATAAACAGGTGTTCCACCCAAGCTGGTGTATTTACTTATGTCAAAGCTGGGCTTACATATACAGACACTCAACACACTTTTAACATTCTCCTCCATGTTTTAGCCGAGCTGCGTTTGGCAGGAGCGTCTGCGGCCGGCTACACTGTTTCAAAAAGACAAATTAAAACCATCTAATTTGCCTGCTGAAAGACTCGCTCTGTATGAAAGGTGTCAGGGTCCAAACGCTGGCATTAGCGTCCTCCAGACACACACACACACACACATGCACAAACAGAGCCTAGTCTTGTTAATGCATATGTGCAACAGCTACAAAAAATATCTCAAACTGTCATTTAGGTCCCTGCTGCTTGGTTAAGATGGTTGTAAAACACGCTGGTCGTCCTGCTGCTCCAGCCTGTAATAAATGGTGATGACAGTAATACGAGCTGAGAGATTGTGTTTGTTAAATGTTAGTTCAAAGAGACAGATTTCTCAGGATTAGCTGATGGAATAGATCAACATTTCTGGAAATGTGTTTAAGCTTTCCTTTTCTCTGAACAAGATCGGTATCAGTGTGTGTGTGTGTGTGTGCGCGCGTGTGTGTGTGTGTGTGTGTGTGTGTGTGTTAGAATTGGGCGATGCTACAGGAATGCCCACATAAATGCAAGAAGTTCTAAATCGAAGACAGAACAAAAAGTAATTAAGTGCATGACAAAAATAAAATGTTCACAAAAAGCTGTCTGATTGTAAAAGTTTGAACTTCATTTACATTTTTTGTGTATCTGTGGAAGTTTTGAGGGTGAAAATAGAGGATTTTTTAGAGGATAACTCCATCTTTGAAAAATTCCAGTCAGGCTTTAGACAGCGACATAGCACAGAGACGGCCCTACTTAAAGTTCATAACGACATCGCTATGTCTGTTGATAGTAGGTATCCCATTGTGCTGGTGTTATTGGACCTCACGGCAGCGTTTGATACCGTGGATCACTCTGTCCTTCTCTCCCGCTTAAACCAACTGGTTTAAGTCCTACCTGACAGACAGGTCCTTTTCAGTTAGTATTGGCAGTGCCTCCTCTTCCAGGGCTCCTCTGTTTTGTGGAGTCCCGCAGGGTTCCATTCTTGGTCCACTGCTTTTTTCCCTTTATTTGTTGCCACTGGGTGCTATTCTAGCTTGGTATCACCTGTCCTACCACTTTTACTTTCATTCCAACTTTGTCTGCCCTCCATTGGCTGCCTGTTCGCTTTCGAATAGATTTTAAGCTTTTATTGTTTGTTTTTAATGCTCTTAATGGTTTGGCCCCATCCTACATCTCAGATTTGCTGAGTTTCACCACTAGCGGTAGATCCCTACGGTCTTCTTACCAGTTTCTACTACACATTCCAAGGACAAGATATAAACACTGGGGCGACCGGGCTTTTTGTGTAGCAGCACCTCAACTGTGGAACCATCTCCCTCTGGACTTACGCTCCATCTCTGACCCTGGCCTTTTAAATCTAAACTCAAAACCTTCTTTTATAGAAAAGCCTTCAATGCACAGTAATGTGGATTTTTTATTAAAGGTTTTCTCTTATTTGCCTTTTTATCTGAATTGAGTGTTTTTATGTTTTATCTTGTTTTTTTTTTTCGCTTTTATGCGACCTGTTAAGCACTTTGGCTGTCTAGTTGACTAAATGAATGAATGGATGAATGAATGAATGAATTTAAATAGACACATTTTAAATAATTGTGCATTGTCATGATCATTTGGATTTAAATAAGAGTGAGTACTTTCATGCAAAAATTGTATTCTTCCTGCACAATTTTGATGATTTTTTACATTCCTGTTTATATACGTTTCAGTTAAATCTTCCTACTGTTTCCAGTCCTCATGAACATCCTCAACAAACCTGAAACTGATATAACTTTTAGCACAGGAACAATCAAAGAAAACTCAAAAACTAAAATAAATAAAATTAGATTTTTTTTACCTTTATCTACTAGTTAAAAAGTCAGGAGAAAAGTTGAAATATTATTTCCAGAACAAAAAAAGTCCAGAATATGTTTTTTATCCAATAATTTTAATTAATACTGTAACAGAGGGAGCTGAGTGTGTTTTGACTGAGTAAACTATAAAAATCTGAGACATTTCATCCAACAAAGTGTAGTTTTTTACTGCTCAGTTCTTCAATCCTTCACAATAAGAGTCTGAAATGTGCTTCTCATAAAATCTGAAACTTATAATTAATATTTTTCTTTGGAGAACTCAAAATACTGTTTGTGTACAAGTTCATCACTATTGTTGCAGCACAAGTCGCTGCTACATGCTCAGAAAAGGTCAAAGCAAAGGCTCGATTGGATGTTTTTCTTTAATCTTTTCCTGGTTTTTGCTATGACATCATCTATTTGAGACAGAAAATGAACTTAAAGTGTGTCTTTTTTAGTTTGTAACAGCATTGCTCAGAACTGGTTTGATGATTATTGGTCACCGTTGCAAAACATATTTAGTTAATGAGTGACATGTTGCTAGTGCTTACTGAACCAGTGTGAAATGTTCTAATAAATGTTCACAAGTTTATTTGAGACAATGGTAAATGGCCTGTATTTATATAGCGCCTTCTTAGGGTTCTACAACCCCCCAAGGCGCTTCACAACACAATCAGTCATCCACCCATTCACACACACACTCACACGCTGGTGGGGATGAGCTACAATGTAGCCACAGCTGCCCTGGGGCGCACTGACGGAGGTGAGGCCTGCTGTACACTGGCGCCACCGGTCCCTCTGACCACCACCAGCAGGCAAGGTGGGTTAAGTGTCTTGCCCAAGGACACAACAGCAGCATTCTATGGGGGGAGCCGGGATCGAACCTGCAGCCTTCCGATTACTGGACAACTCACTCTACCTCCTGAGCTACTGCTGCCCCCCCTAATGATTATAAATAGTTTTTTTAAGTTCTGTGTATCAAAGCTAGTCGTATATGACTTTTTTTCTTAGGAAATGTTACTACCTGTACGCCTGAATACAGCGTAGTTCAACACTTTACGCTCTTAGAAAGTGTAGAGACACATTTCCAAGATATTTAAGTTTTCTACAGAACATTAGTAAAAACAATGCGGACTGAGGGAAAAGGAGAGGATGAGACAGAGAAGAAGAGAAGGAAAGCAGCACCGCCTTTTGAAATGCCTTTTGTGATTATCCCCATCAGAAACAAAGCTCGTCGGAGTTTGAATGTGTGGTGACGCGGCTTGGCCTTCAGCCATGTCCAACTGTTGAAGAAAACTCTCAAGAAAACAGAGGCTGTCCCTTCCACTTCCCTCCTCCCCTCCTCCTCCCCCCCAGAGTCTCTCCATATAAATGCTTGGCAGTTTTACGCATGGCTGGGAGCAATTTCCCACAATGTGTAAATTAGTCAATCTCCCAAGTCAGTAAAGTGGGCTTTGATGGGGAGGACATTAATGAAGTGTACCATTAGGCCTCACATTTGTATTCTTAGGGGCTCTCCGAGCTTTTGATGTTGCAGGGCCCCATGGCTTATTATCCACATGCCAGCGCTGCATGCCTCTGTTTCTTAGACAGGAGGGAGGGAAAGAAGAAGAAAACTGTGACGCTGGACATTTAATGTTCCCTCTCTTCTCGCTGCCCTGCTGGAACGTCCATGCTGTCTCGCTGGCCATTTCAGCTTGGCAAAGAGAAAGGAAGAAAGTGACTGGAAGGAGCCGAGAGAGACGGCGAGCGGTCCAAAAAACTTCTGTCCGAGAGCTTTGACTTCTCCCTGACACTTCAAAGCGCTGCCTGGAGTAAATTGCTGTGGACCGCTTCATTCAGAGTAGAAGGGTTTTCCCTTCGTGAATGACAGTTGCATGGTGACAAAGTTCAATTGGCACTGGTAGGACTGGAGAAGGTGGGGGGCGAGGGAGGGGCAGATCAAAGTGGGACCATTGTAATGGTTTTGTTCCATGGAAAATCGCTTTTTGTCCCCGGCCTTTTCAAGCCCAACTCCTGGCTCCAGTCAGAGTAAATGGGATTTTTAACTCCCTTGTGTGGGTGGAGGGTTGCAGGGAGGTGGAGGGGCAACTTGGTAGCCTCGGGGTAAGGAACTCACCCTCCTCCCCTCCTTCCCTCTAACAATGCAAGGCCAAATATGTTGATGTTATCGAGCCTTTCATCTAAACTCGCCATCATAATCTTCACAGAAAAAGTTTAGCAGAGTAATTGTGTAATTACATGTGATATAATTACCAGAACGTGACGCGGCAATGACCCACTGTGTCCTTAAAATGTTCCTGCAAAGACAAACGTTATCTGTCTGCCTTTGGGGACGCTTTACTTAACTCTTTGGATGACAAATAGCTAACGTCCATTTCTGAACTCTCATCCACTCCTCTGCTTCTCCAGTTTAGATCATCTTTCCCATTCTGAGAGAAAAGATTAGATGTTTAAGATCTTTGTGAGCTTAAATTTTAAAGAAATTATGGCTTCTGATTGAACTGTTTTTGTTTCTGTCAATGAGGGAGGGTTTGGTGCCTTTGGACGGCATTTCTGACTCCAGTAAAATTGGTAAATACAAGATTATAAAAAGAACTTTAATGACTTCTAGAGTCACAATTCTGACAGAAAGTCTGAGATTGTGTGTGTGTGTGTGTGTGTGTGTGTGTGTGTGTGTGTGTGTGTGTGTGTGTGTGTGTGTGCGTGCGTGCGTGTGTGTGTGTGTGTGTGTGCAGCCTTAAGCCTAGTTTATAAATCTCCATAAGCACGTTTGTGCTCACACATTGCACATTGTGCTCCATCAGTGTTGTGAAGCAATTCTCCGCCAGGACAGCAGAGGGCGTAGCACTTTTCTGGGGTATCCTGCTATCAATGCAGTCATGTCTCTAGTGTGTTTATATTGTGTTTAGCACCGACAAACGTTTTATTTTTCCGCGAGACGTTCTTCAATTTGCTCTGTTTCTGTTGCTAGATATGTTCGTCTCTCTTTTTTTTTGAGGCGGAATGGCGGTGCTGTTGACGAAGTTAAAGGAAGTGGCCTCCTGACCAATCATTAGCTTGCAGGCTCCGTCACTTTCGACGGATATTTAGAAAAGTGGGCTCTACTTCGTCCGTCCTTGCGAGCCTGTTTGCGAGCCCTTGCGACGACGCATAGTGGCGTTGCGTGTCTCTGCACCTACGCAGACAGAGAAGTATAAACTAGCCTTTATCTTGTTGGACGAGAACAAAAGCTTTGGCTCTATCTGGCATTCATTCAAAGTCAGGTTAGCATTGCCTTAATCAACGTTTATTTATTTCCTACATTGAAGTGGGTTGGGACATGCTAATGTAAGTGTTTAAGCTTTTCTACAAACAAACCATTTCTCCGTGGCCATTACAACATTACTAATTTACATAGGAAAGCATGTCGGTGATGGCACAGACTTTTGGTATGCTACATTAGACACCCCAAGCTGCCCTTATTCAACAACAACAAGGTAAATGTGGTTACACCTTTAAAAGAGTAATAATGATTTTCCTGTTTGATTTAATCAAGAATAAAAGACTTCTTGGCGTTGCTCAAATTTCTTTTAGAAATAGTCAAAAGATTGGCCTCTCTGGTAAACAGTGCTTTTTAATAATTATTCCTAAAAGTAATTTCATTTTCTGTCCTTTATTGTAATAAAAACAAAATTAAGAGAAAGAGAAGCTATACCTTTTGTGTCGGCTCCTACTAAAACATCTAGCTGATTTTTCAGTAAATATTCACACTGGACGCTTTTTAAAATAAGTTAAAGGTTGACAAGCAAACCGAGGAGCAAAAAGAGCAACTATGGCCCCACTCATGCTCCGTTTTGAGGATATTTTAGTAGCCAAGTGCGTCAGACAGCGCTCAGGCTCGGTCTGTGTGATTGACTGTACGCGCTGCGGGCCAAACATCTCCATTTTTCCCCCCCTTAAAGCTCAGGGAGAAAAAGTGTTATTTCTTCAAAAGCCCCATTTGAGAAACCCAGCAAGCCTGTAATTGCAAAGGAAAAGGCCGGACAACCTGCCAAACCAAACACTTGAGAGGGAATTTGAAATATTGTAAACAGTAGAGTAACCCACTCACTGTCGAGACCGAGACCTGGAGGGGAGAGATGTGGGGGTGTTTGGGCACACGGTGTGAAAGAGAAATGCTTTCAGATTCATAAGAGGGAGTTATGACAACAGCTCCGACAGAAGGAACTCCTCTGTTTAAAAGGACTTACGTGAATACTATTTTTACTCCGCAAAACCTGACAGTTTTTTTTTATTCCCACTCTAGCGACACCTCCCACTCAACAGTCTTGCACAGTAAATGTAGTTTATGATCACCACTAACCTCTTTTATGTGTTGACACAATGTTTTTCTGTGGCCATTAAATCAAAGAGGGGAATTATTTTTCCTGGGCAACCCCATTTTCCCGTCTGCTTGACCCGAGTTGTGCTCCGCTGAAGTTGGAAGCATTAAAACTCAGTTTGGGTTCAATGCAACACTGAAGTTTTTCACTCCCCCACTCCCTCATCCTGCTTCGCGCACTTGCTTTTTTTTTCATCCTCTCCTTTTAAAAACCCCCAAATCCCCCTGACACCAATTAGAAGGCAAAAACGGAAATCTTTGACCAAACATGACATTTACAGGCTAGAGCTCAAGACTTTTAATAGTTACCCACCCACCCTACCCCCCCACCCTCAAACTCAAATTATGCAGGAGGTTGTGCGGATGCAAAGGCTGCATACAGATTAGATTTGTTTAATTTTTTTAAGGTTCGTGTTTAGACCTGCTGAAAAAAAGTGGCATTGCTTTTTCATTCATGTCACCTCATGTGAGACCGCCACCCTCAGCGTCGACCCGTGCCAGTCTCCACAAAATTACGTCTACACATGTTTGTACGGCTGCGCTTTAACTAGACCGGACCACAGCATTAATTAAGATAGAAACACATCATTAACTCAGACATCCCCCCTCCTCCTCCCCTTGCCTCCCTGATCCAGTACTACAGAGAGTACACAAAACCATCGGGTAATTACTGATAATTAAATCAATTACAGACAGTCTTTGCCCTGCCAGCTCCGGGTGGCGGCAGCTGTGTCGGGGCATCACAAATATTTAAACAGCACAATCCAAATATTCTTTTTGCTTTTGCTCTGGAGCAAATCAGCTGCCAGCAGCGTGGCAACGAGGGCCGTGCCAGCAGGCCTTGATGAGCTTTAACATCAGCGATGAGCTGATTAGTTAGCCTTTCCTTCCTGTGCAGGAAGCTACGCAATTTCATCCCTGTCGTAGTTTGGTTTTGAAAAGTTTTTGGACAACTGTAATGGAAAAAATACATATTTTCTTAAATTACTGGGGCAATTAAATTGCTTTACTCTTTATTTTTTCTGATTACTATCTGGTGCCTTTGTAGTCATGGCTGACAGAAAAAAGATCAAATGGACCATTTGCTGCCTCCTTAGATGGCGGGATCAGAGAAAGAGAGGGAGACTGTAGACTAAAGGGATATGATATCCTCACCTTAAGTGTTTGACTTTTTTATTTAGCATTTTTATTCTCCCTGAAAACCTGTTTCTCTGACATTGTCTTTAATTGCTATTCACGGTAAACCGATTTGCCGATGACTGTGATTTATGTTTCAACATGAGCTGCAACAACTCATACCATGTCAAGTTGTGTTTCTGCGGACTGTTTCAAAGCGAGCAGCCTTTTACCCTTCCACCAGGTTTTGTTTGGCAACATGAACTGTGTCTGATGTGGAACAGTGGGGGTGGAGAGGAGAAGGGGGGGTTATCAGATGCAGATTTGGTGGTATGAGGAGCCACAGTGGGGAGTGGCCACCAATGTCTCTGTGTGGTTTTGATAAAGATAGAGATTTATGTCCTTCTAGCAGTTATGGGCCATTGTAGCAATGTCTGCATAAACCTGCCGCCACCTCTGTCTCGACAAGCGGGGAGAGTTCGAATGGGAAGGGGCTGATATTGTTGATGGCACTGGTGCCTCGTTGATCTGTCACACACTTACAGTGATCTGCCTGAAAAAGCGTTTGCCATGCAGAGGTGGAGATGTGACAGCCACATAGAGAATTTCCCCAGGGTCTCTCTGTTGGACCGCTTTTATTTTGTAAGGTTGTCAGATCAAACACGGACATTAATATGAGTCCTAATTTACATTCTTTCATCGTGATGTAGTGTTTAAAGGAAGAGTGAGGGTTCTCTGTGGATAAAGACGGGAACAAAGAAAGCAGAATCTGCAAAGTTTAGGATTAAGGTACTCAGGAGACTAATGTAAACATACGTAAACCTGTTTTTCCCCCAAACAAATACAGCATGAAGTATTTCTTTATAATGGATCCTTTTTGGAGTTTTTTTTTTTCCAAAACAGACTGACATGTGTGGTAGATAGTCCACAGAGGCTCCATTCGGAAGAGTAGGGGCACAGAGGGCAGGAGGGGGAAGCAGAGTGCCGCTGCGCATGTCCCCCCTGGCTTATTGAATTACCTAAATGAGCAGAGGAGACCAGGCTGGGGCTCTTAGTCTTTTGAAGTTTACAAATCATTCTGACTGCTCTGGGGCTTTGAGGGGACGTCGCAAGGGAGGGAGCAAGTGGGGGGCGTCTTTTGATGCCTTAAATAAAAACATCAGGGAAACAAACAAACAAGGGAGAAAAGGGGATAAAGATGAAGATGAAGAGGTGGTAAGGAAACACCACGTTACCCGTGGCATCCTGGGAATCGTGATGCTGAGAAACCACTTCCTGTGTATGATGGGAAAATTGCATGAGTTGACTGGTGATGTCTGAATTGTGAGTGTGTGCATGTGTGTGTGAAGTGAAGTGAATCCAGTGGGCAGAAGGCTTGGCGTGTATATAGCTAACAGAGCAGAAACCTCCTTGACTCAAAGGTAAAGCCAGTGTTGATGGGGTAAAAACTGCAGCTCCTCTAAAGAACTCCTGAAATAGTTTAAATAGATAAGAAATAAAACAGATTTGCATGTGAATGAAACTAAAACACTTTTTTCTATTGTTTTCTTGTAAAATTGTCTAATTGAATCTTTCTTTTACAAAAAGTGAAAGCTTTCCATTTTGAGAAATCTTCTGGTTAGGATTAGCCTGGATTTTCCAGGTTCATCCCTTTGGTTATGCTATGAGGTTCAGACTCACTGCTGACCACGTTTCCTCTTTCTAATCTTCATGCTTGTATCTGTTATTGTTGTCATTGTCTTTGTTTTCTTTGTTTATCTTCCATAGAAATGACAATTTGCCCAATTATTCAGTTTCTTTACTGGCCTCTCAGACCCCAGTCCCTTCAGGCAGAAGGCCTTCCAACCGGAGCCTGGTTCTGAAGTTTTTCTTCATTTTCAACGTTCCACACTTGATCAGAATGTGGGGTTGTGTGAAAGTGAGATCCGATACAGTTCCTTGGTTCCCTTCAATGGGGCAACTTTAACTTATTGGCAGAATCTAAATATTTGCATGCAATTAGTTTGAATCTAGATTTGATATGAATTGCATTTGTTAGGGTTTGTTAAAAATTAAAAGCAACATGCAAAGTTTATATTTAACTTTTTTAATTAATATTTTCTGGTCAAAAACAGAAGCTTACTGAGGTTTGCTGCTGCTGCCAATGCCACAGATAAAGTTTGTTGCAATGAGAAAGCCCTTTGGCTAGAATTAAAGTATTAACAGGATCCTTTCTTCGTTGAAGTCTTAGCAAGATAAGATGAACAATAGTTAGAAATGTTTCCGCTTAGTATTAATTATTAGCCAATGTCAATAAAGGAAGCTTCATATGGAGTGGATTTGGCTGAGAGTAAACTTATTATAACATTTTAATCCAGTTCAAAACTGATTTTTTTATTTTCAATGTATCTCCAGTCAAATGTTTGTCAGTCAAACTGAGGTGGTAACACGGGTTACGATTGGGGTTGAAGGGTCAGAGTTCAGGAAGAATTTTGGTTTTGTTGATGTTCAAACCTCAGATTTTTTTATGTGCAAAACTTTTTTAAATTTGACAAAATTCCAGAAAATTTCTGTAGAAATGTTTTAATCATCAGCTCTCGTTGTTAAATTCTGATACCAGGCTAGAATTAGGCTAAGAAAACGATCAACTTTATAAAAACAGAGTTAACGTTTTGGTTCAAATAAATGTTTCATGTGGATTTTACTCCCTAACAATGGAAACCACAGTTTGGCTTTGTTTTGTTCTGCAGAGACCAATCAGTAATTGATTGCATCTGGAAATGATGGGGAAAAGATAGCATGTTGTTAGTACAATCAGAGACCTTTTCCAAGCTATTAAGTGGAACTAATTAATTATGGCATGGAAATGCGTTAAAATGACTCGCTCCCACCGAAGAAAACATCTATTTCCAGAATGGAAAAGCAAGAAATGTAATTAGTGACCTAATGGTAAAATAAATTCGACTTGATTTAAACCACATTGCTCTCGTTGCATGTCCCCTTTTCCCCATTTCCACTTTCTAAAGTACCCGTGATACAGTATTTTGTTTTTAATCCATATTCAGCATTTTCTCCGGCTGTCCCATTTGCAGCTGATTGTTCAGATTTATGTAAAACACATGCATTTATGATCACGACTGAAAATACTAAAAAATGGAGAAAGAATTGATTTTAGCCCACAGATTACCAGGAACTCAATCAACATCTGTCTAGGGACTGCAGGAATCTGTTTCAACTTTGTGACCCGCTGGCTCCGTGTCTCTGTGAGCATGCGACTCCACTCTAATTGGACGACACAATGTCTGGGAGTCCTGAAGCTGGACAGAGCTCACGGCAAATTACCTCTCACTTCCTGTTCAATCCGAGCGGGCACTCGAGCCGTTAAGGGAGCTGTTGGACTTTGAAAAGTGTTTGCTTTGCTTGGCATCCCTCGTAACCACGGCCCTGTTGTTTTGAAGACTAATTTACCTTTTTGGAAAGTTCATTTTTGTGCACGCCCTATTTAGATTACAGCAGCAACAGACTGGATGGTGCATTGGAATGCATCCTGTAATGTGAACGGGAAAACCGCAATATTTTTACTCAAATAATTTTTGTTGACTTGAAAGAGAACAAAAAAGCGTAATGATTCTGAACATTTCAATAAAACGGGTCAAAGAAAATGTTTGTTTTGCAAAGACAGTGCAAATTAAATTCCAAACACAAAGTGCCATTTTGTCATCAAAGCCTATTCTAGCCTATAGCAATAAAGTTTTAAATTTAGGGCAAAAAATATCTAAGAGGTCAGAAGTACAGGTTTGATCCATGATGCAAACTGCAGTTCTAACTGTAGTTTTATTGCAAACATGGTTAAATTTTTAAAAGCATCGTCAAAAAGGGTCCATCTGCCTGACTTTTCCTCTGAGTTGCTGACACCACTTAAACTTGTCCAGGCTCTGTGTCTCTGCTGAGTTACTTCCTGCAAGCAGAGTCCAACGGAGGACGATTGGTAGTGACATCTGGCAGTTTGATAAAGTGGATTTGGTTTCTTAGGGGCAATTTCAGGCTGCTCTCCCCAGGCGCCAGGCCTACTCTGGTTAGTATATGACTTACATGTGTATGTTTCTACAAGGGGGTGTGTGTCTGTGTGTAGATGTAAGAGAGACGATGCGGTACAATGTACAGTATTCTAGAGCAGGTACCTTATGTGTGTTTGTGGTTTGCTCTGAGAGGAAGCAGTTTGTTCAAATAGAAAACAGAAGTCCATGCACCATGTTCATTAATGCAAACCTTTCATCACTGTCTCCCTTAAAGCATGGCATTTCCCTACCCTCCTGATTTGCTTTAAGCGCTCACACCCATTAGTCTCATCAATAAACTCTAATAGCTTTTCATGAGACGGACCGCTTTTTAACAGTTTTCTAATAACGGCCTCATTTGTCCGTGGAGCGTCCGAGTCCAGTTTAATCCATCACTGAGACGGCTGATCCGTCCTCCCAGAACATCATCTGCTGCCGCCGCAAAGTGAAAAGCACAAACTACATGCAGGCATGTCCAAACACAGAGACCAGCGCTCGCTAACGTGCAGCAGCATCTCCTGCACAACACATGACAAATAGTACCACTTTAGCGACAGCTGAACTTGCAAAAAACCTTTGCTCATTTCATTTAAGCATGACTTTTGTTAAAATATGTCTAATATAATTTAAACAATGCAGATTGATGAGAAGGCTTTGGATATTTAAAGTTACCTCTAATGATGACATTTCACTGCATATTGCAACAGCTTGCAACATCATCTTCAGTTGCAAAACATAATTATTCTTCCATCTGGCTTGAGCAACTGAATTTAAGATCATGTTGCGGGATTTGAGGAGTGCTTTAGCACTGCACCACATGAAAACCTCGGAGAGGGTCAATAGCTTGGGCCTGTTGTGGCTATGAAAACATCGTAGGCAGATTTTTTTACTGGTTTTCACCAGAGCTCACATGAACTCACAGGGCTCAAGGACAGACTACGCATTCACTATCAAAAGGAGAGTTTGGCCTAAAATGTAAATGGGATTTTTCATCACCAGGCAATTTTATGAGCACATTAAAAGACAAAAATACAATTCATGCGTGTTTCTGACAGAGTGTGAAATGCTGCCTCATCTGAGTAACTCTGTCATAAATCAGGATCTGCAACTAGCATTTAAAGCTTTTTCTGTGTTTGAAGTTTTGGAGTTGGAAAAAGTTTTATATTTATTATTCTGCTCAGTTTTAACATGACTAAAACTTTTAACTTGTTTGCTGCGTTCGGGGTCAAACAATCCCAAGTCTAAATTCCACCTATTCTTTTTATAACAGAATCAAAAGTTTTTTGGGTTTTTTTTGCACCTAAATTACAGCTACGTATGAATGAAGTCAGTCTTTACACATAAAAACTTTGGCGCACATATAAATTAAAGTGCCCTTAACAATATTACTGAGTATAGGGAACTTTCATGCAGCTGTAAAATTAAACACTTAATGAAATAAATGTGTAAAAGAGATGTCTTAATTAACTTTGTTATACATCAAATCAATAAAACAGTAGTACACTGTGTGTCAATAACATGTCCATTTTAAAGTATGTTTCTGTGTAAATTGTCTTTTACTCACTGCAGATAAATTCCTGCACATCTGTGTGGGGAAATAGAGATTTCAACCATCAGGAGTGATAAGCTAACAGTTAGTCCAAACAGAGCTGGAAACAAAGTGTTGCTGATGCCTTTTTTAAAGAGCGAGCAACACCTAAATAAACATTTTTTTGCTGATAACCTGTATAGATGAGTGTCTAATAGTGCTGTAGATGTAAATGTGAAGTCATTAGTTTGGCATTTTAGTGCAACTTACTTAAAATTTAATATTTCAGCCCAAAACCATAATTGTTTCTCCATCTTCAGGTTAAAACTCTGCTTCACATTGATTTAGAATCAACCACAGCTGATGGCTAAGCTGTACAAGGTGACGTTGTCTCTACCGTACTACGTGGCTGCACTGCACTGGTCTCCAGCTGAGTCTTGGCCTCTCACCTGCTGATATGACATGTTACGGCTCGGAGCCGCTCGCCCCCCCATTTTTTCTAGTGATCAAGGTGGACAGGAAATCCTCCAGCATGCTGCAGTTTCTCTGTTTGCTCATTCTCCTGAGCGGTAAGTCTGCTGTGTGTGTGTGTGTGTGTGCTCATGTGTGCGCGCGCTTGTTAATGAGAAAATTTTCCAACTTTGAAACTCTGAGAGCACATGCAGGTGGGTTAAGGCGGTGCTGTCAGTCACTGCCTCAGTGCACTCTCTCGGTCTGCCAGGCGACGCCTCTTTTAGGCACATTTTCCTAACAGGAAGTGTGGGTGGATTTAGACTCCACCCATGGTGTGACTCACCCCTTAAGCAACTCAGATTTCTTCACAGTTGTTCACACATTATGTTACAAACCTTTACATTGTCATCAGTATATTATTACAAGGTTATTTAGTGAGAAGTATTTAGAAAATCCTGTCATACTTAACTCTTTGATGCACCAGAAATGTCAGATTTTTTTTGCTCCAGGGGATGTTTACTTGTGTAAATAACAAAACTTTTTGTGCAAATAATTGTGTGATCTAAGACTGATGGTGACGTGAAATTTATATTGTTGTACAAACTGCTATGAAATTTTAGCCTAGTGAACTAGACCAAATTCTTGCTTTGCAGAGTTTGGTCTAGGCACGCTTCATAGGAACCCTCGCAGCCTGTGGCTGTCCAATCACAGCTCGCTATAGTTTTGGTTGGGCCAATCACAGCGCTCTATATTTTGGGCCAATCACAGAGCGGGAGTAGCCGATGACGTCAGCGCTGCGGCCGCAAACCCAAGCAACAATGGCGGCAACTCAGGAAACACGTTCGTTTGAAACGGCTTTGTCATCAACATTGGATTATTTAGACTCCAACGTGCGTAAGTCTGTCTGATATACTTAGCGGCTTCTTATTTTTATCAAACAAAGTAGTGCAATGTCCCAGTACACCTGATATTCGCGTGTTTTTCATACAAAAACGACAGAAATCATTGATGTTAGACGCCATTAATGCCTCCCTCTTTTCCGTCGCCGTGATTACGTCACGTTGTTCGTCACTCTGATTGGTCCTAGGCTAGCGCTATCCAATTGCGTGCTGACATTTTGAAAGACAACCGTAGATCCCGCCTCACGACTGAGAGCCGTCAATGGTTCGTGGCCAGACTATATATTCACATATATAGGATGGCTTGCCAGGCTAATGAAATTTGAGAGATAAGAGCTATTGGTGGCAGCAACAGACTTCGTACTTTCCTGTACTAGGACTGACCTTGCCTTTCCAAAGCAGGGGTGGACTGGCCATCTGGCATATCTGGCATTGTCCCGGTGGACCACTTACCAAATGTGGGCCGGTGTCGGTACCAGATCTGCTTGGGTGCAAGATCGGCTCGGGGTCCTGCGCCTGCCGATGACGTCACACTAGATGATTGGCTGAACGTAAGACTTACAGAAGTTACAATACCACGTTCATAAAAGTTACGGTAGCACGTTGACAAGGAAGATTTTGATTGGTTTGAACAAAATTGCGGTTGTAGTCCTTGTGGTTGTAGTCCTGTAGTCCAAAAACAAACACTTTTCGGGGAAAATATGTTTGTTTTGCCAAAGGAAACATAAAATAAAAGCAAAAATACCAATTGATAAACAGAGATCCTCAGCATCTATTAATTTTGATGAAAATGGGTAAAATAAAAATAAAATAACTTTATTGAACAAATAGCAAGCAACATTTTGAATTAATGAATGGATTTAAGAACTAACAAAATATACAGAATTCCACATAAAAACAGAAATGGCTTCTAATTCTGTAAATACATTTACAATTTTTCCACATATAAAAACTGTTGTGCTTTTTGGAAGTCTGCTGTTGGTTTTATGTAGTTTCACATTTTTTACAAAACTACGACAATATGATGTTTTATTAACAAAAACAGCTATAAAGCAAATATTTAGGTGGTAAGAAACAAGACAAAACTGCTAAACTCTTTCCAAAACTTATGTGTGAAATCCGAGTGGATTTGCCGTAGTTTGACGTCATCATCGGCAGGCGAAGGACCCCGAGCCGATCTAGCACCCGAGCAGATCTGGTACCGAAACCGGTCCACCCCCCCACCCCCTGCCGCGCTGACAGCCGGCAGGATGGAAAAATGCATGGGGCCGAATTGTCATCCCAGATCACCCCTGTTCTAAAGGAAGCGTAAGCGGCGCATAACACAATAGACGTGTTTTCCCGGTGACCTCAGTGGCTATACCATTCCTACCAGGTGCTTTTCAGACGATGTCAAAATCACAAGAGAATATCAAGATCACACATGTGATTTTGCGAGTTCACACAATAACAAGCAAATAGAAAAACAGCAGCATGTATCCAAAATGTCTGTGGTTTATTTTCTGTTCTACTTACCTTGGCAAAGGAGGCGTCACAAGTAACGACATATTTGTTTTTACTAGTTGAGCAGCTAGGAATCTGCGTGTGTATTTTATTTTGAAAGTTGCCAGATGCTTTAAACTGCTCTCGTGTTTGACTTCCTGTATGTCCCGACCTGAACTGCTATGCTTAACGTGTTCTGAAAGCGTAGCACGTAGAAAATAAACCTGATGCATGAATCTCGCAGGGTGACATGACACAATGCTTCTGGGATGCTTCTGAGCCACGCCGCTCCACACCCGGTGAAAGCACACCCATTGATTAAAGCGCCAGTGCTAAGCTAGGTATTTTGCTTTGTTGACATTACGTGATCACTCCTGGAGGACATATTCTTTATTTTTCCAAAGTAAGGCCATTCACAAAGCAATATACAGTACAACAGGTAAGACCGATTTTTTTCTTACTTTTACACAGAAACACACTTAAAAACATTTCTTAGGAAAGAAATACTAAATCTGAAGGATGAAATAAAAGAGTATGTTTGTACTAATTTTCTAATTTTTTCTTTTTAGGTGACTTGTGGCCCAGGATCTGAAGGGAGAACACCCAGAACAAGGGAAAAGTCTATTTACCCATGTCTCCCCATCTCCTCCCCCTTGTCTCTCTGTTTGAGAAGTTTTCAAGGTGAAAGATCTTCAGTTGGACCTCACCTCACTCACTGCATTGAAGCAGGAATTACAGGGCTTAGTTCTCTCAACTTGACCCCACTCCTAATTACTTGTTGGATAAGTCTTTTGGCTCCTCGCGGAGTGTTGTCCTAACCTCCACTTGTCTGCTGTGTATCCAAACACAGAGAAAGAAAAACACGTTCCAGTGGAACTGAGGGCTTAGCCTCCATGCTACGTTCTCACAGAGCCCCACCACAGACTCCACGCAGGTTACTTAGACCATAGCACCTCCTGTTCTTTCTCTTCATGTTTGAATCATCAAATCAATCAATCAATAAAAAAAAGGATTAAAGATTTTTTTTTAAATCTTGAAAAAATGTCTTAATTCCTTTGAAACAAACAGAGTAGAGGCAACCTGTGCTGAATTTTCAACAAATAATTTGGTCTTAGAAGTTCCGTAGCCTTTGTGTCTTTTTGGCAGCTTCCCTTGTAATTATGGTCTCTTCAAAGACAATGATCAGGGCAACGGTTTTGACACTAATGATGGATAATAACACTATTGTATAGGGAGTCATGGAATTCATCATAAGTGAGCCTTTTAAGCATATTTAATGTGACTTTATACTCAGCAGGAATGTGTTTTTCCTTCTTTTATGGCGTAATTTGTTGCAGTGATGGTTAACTTAGAAACGGTGACGCACACAGCTTCCTACTTGAATTATAAACATGCAGCAAATATAATTAAAGCTAAGAATTACAACACAGAGAATAAAACACTACTGTTTTAGTTACCGATCATATCTCCTCAGGTTATTACTCCGTTCTCTCCTGACCCTGGGAAACCACTCTTTGAGACGATCAAACTGTAAATATTAAATATGAACAGAGATTAGAGGATTTAGAGGTTAGATTTAGTTTAAGAGCCTCTCAATTCTGCCTAAAAACTGGTTGATGAGGAACTTCAGTGAAGAGGCGTAATCCTCTGGGGACCGAATAACTTAAAGAGATGGAGTTTATTCCATTATTGTCTAATAGCTTCCATAACCATCACCCTTTACCCCCAATAAAGTCTTGTTGGCTCGAGGATTGAGTCTGGATTACATGGTAGCTCCGCTAATAATGTCAAACACATGAAGAGACCTGACCCTGTGACTCACCGCAGCAAGCGGGAGGTTACCTTTTAACCAGAGTGTTAAGTGAATCACACAGCGATAACGGGGAAGGATGCAGAATGTCACGGCTTTCCCATAGATTTCAAAGCTTTGAAAGTAATGTATTGCATTTAGGATATGTCATTTGAAGCATGTGAGACGTGTACTTACAGAATGTGGAAAAAACAGTATTCAGCTGTAATTGTAGAGCTTTGAAAGGAGACGTCCTAAAACAGGGACAGGACCTGAATGGCCTTTGCCTTTTCATAAACAGGAGTGTGTGTGTGTGTGTGTGTATGTGTGTGTGTGTGTGTATGTGTGTGTGCGTGTGCGTGTGTGTGTGCGCGCGCGTGTGTGTGCATACCTCATTTTGTAGGCTTCAGCACTGTACGGCTCCCCCCCAGGCTGCATTGCGAGGCTGGTGCCAGAGAGTCTCACCTAGTCAGGTTAGCCTGGGAACACACTCACACTACAGGCATTTCTTTCCTTCTCTCTCTCTCTACCGCTCTCGCTCTCACGCACACACACTCACGTCTTTACATGCGTGCACACAATGCAGCCCACATCATAAGCTAATGAGCCATTATAGTGTCATTAGTGTTTTGTTTGCACCACCCTGTCTTTCAGCAATCTGTCACAGGGCTGGCACGTTGAGGAGAACTAAACGGTAGATTTCCACATGCACACATGCAAACACACACACACCGGTGCAGGTTTTTCATTTTGCACGTGTTGTCCTGTCAGTATGTGAATAAGTGCTTCTGTCTATTTTATCCATGTAATCCATTTCAACTTGTCAAAAGCAGACAAGCTTTGGATCCATCTCGGAGTTCGCCATGTTTGCTGCAGGGTCCCGCAGACCAAACGTGATCTAAGCAGAGTTGAAATTTGTTTACGGAATGTCTACTGTATAAAGCGCGTCATTATCTTTGAATCTTGATTGGATTTCCCAACACGTCTCATGTTTGTACACCTAAAAAAAAAAGAGTAATGGCAGGACCACCCGAAACAAAGTGATCACACATGCACAATAATGCTAGGGATGCTCATTATGTGGCAGACAGTTTGACGCTTTTTCTTGGCATGGCCTTAATTTGCATTTTGTCTCTGAGAAGCTGCACGTGCAAGAGCACCAATATAGCAAGAGACTGATGGAGAAGCGTTAGCAACAAGCAGGCATCACATTCGCCTCATTAGATGTGTTAATGGGTTCACCTTTTCACCTACAGGAGTTCACAAGGTAACAGATTTGTAACTGTCAGAATCATCTCCTGCCTGCCGCTGTTACGGTAATTTCTCATGATGCCACCTTTGTTTATTTCCCAAATGATTCTGCACTTATAAGGTGGAATCTGTGTAAGCTAATTCTCTTGTCAAAACAAGCGGATGAAACCACAAAGTGCACACAGCACGAAGGGATTCCTGTTGCACCTTAAAAGGAGGAAGTGTAATCAGACGGGCTCTCCCAAGCATTCACCTGAGAGAATGCAGCTTGCTCTGCTCAGCCTAGACACACACACACACGCACGCGCGCACACACACACACACACACACACACACACACACACACACACACACACACAATTTAATCAAAACCTATTAGCTAGCGTTAAAATGCCAGATTACACAGATTAAATGATAGGCCCAGCCTCAGCAGCATAAGAGGATTTATAGACATTGTAGAGATTAAACATTTAGTTATATTCTGCAGAAAATCTTGAGATCTTGCGAGTCGAATTTTTGGAAACAATAACACCAAAGTAGATTATATTTAGATTGTTTTGTGTGTTTTGTCACAAACAAGAGACCAAAATAGGTTGGACAAGTCAGTTTTGGGTGAAAAATCAGTTTAATCTTCAAAAAAAAATGGATACATCCTATACGATAATGGTGCAAAATAATGGTCCCTTTGTTAACCTTAGTGCATTATTAATATAAAGTTTTAAAGGTACACTTGGCAGTTTTGGCTTGGTTTTAGCACCTCCTAGTGTCAAGTTAGTTAAAACGAAAGAAAAACTCTCCTTCTCGCTGTGCGTTTGTCTTTTTAACACCTTAATCTAACTGCTGAAATGTCTCCTCAGCCTTCATTAGTGTCTACAGGAGCGGTTCATCACTAAATTAAACAAATCAGCTGTGTTTATGATCTAAAACATGCAGGAAACATGCTGGAAGCAGACTGCAGCACCAGGCATGCCAGCTCCATTTTTTAAAGGGGTCAGCACCTATAATACCGTGGATATCTACGTCCTATTATAGTCTTTTAGACCATTAAACTAAATTGTATTGGGAAAAATAAATTAAAAATGTGATTTTTTAATCCTTTATTGTGAAGGGCATATTTTCTCGCGAGATCACACGCGATATTTTGGCTGTCTCGGACGCGCGCGGGACTGAGGAGCACGTTCATTGGTGGAAGGAAGCAGGACGCGGCTTCAGCGTCTCGCTCCAAAACAACAAAAGTTATAACTGAACCCGACCTGGCAGTGACCTACGGGATCTAACCGTGTATTTACGAGCCCGAGCCTCGCCTCGTGTGTAATGGCGTCCTCCTTTGTTGTTGAGTTGGGAGAAAAGCAAGCTCATCCAGGCATCGGCTCTTATGCTGTTGTGAAGATGGAATACACACACCAATCGGAGTTTTGTCTCCTGTAACACGGATTATAACATGAGTCGTCAACGGTAAGACATAATTTATGCGTTTCACGTTATGAAATGAGCTTTGTTGTGCTGGTTGTGGTTCATATTTTTTTATATTAGGCCGTTGTGCCGACATAAAGGGCCAGAACTCAAGTTCTCGTGTTGGAGTGTGCGTGCTCGTGGGGTGCGTGTGAGCTGGTTGAAGAAGGCAAGATTAAACAAACGCGTCAATGTTAAATATCGGCTTCTCAGCCAGTGAAAAATCATTAGGAAGCCATTATAGACATGCTTTTAAGTGGAAAAGTGAAGATTTCAGGTGCTGACCCCTTTAAGTCCAACAGACTGGACCGGCACTGTGAAGTTGAAAGTGCAGTATTCTGGCCACAGAGGGCGGTGGGGGTCTGAGTGACATTTCATTAACCCTATAAAGGGTCATTTTAGCACATACTGGCTCAAGAAAAGGGTTTAAAAATATGAAAAAGTTGCATATATGGCTTAAACAACTGCTTAATATTAATGTTAATATTAAGTAATGCAATACTAAGCAGACACCCCCCC
>SSNS01000035.1:1575689-1601973 GCA_006937985.1 Aphyosemion australe
TAATCTTCAAAAAAAAATGGATACATCCTAACGATAATGGTGCAAAATAATGGTCCCTTTGTTAACCTTAGTGCATTATTAATATAAAGTTTTAAAGGTACACTTGGCAGTTTTGGCTTGGTTTTAGCACCTCCTAGTGTCAAGTTAGTTAAAACGAAAGAAAAACTCTCCTTCTCGCTGTGTGTTTGTCTTTTTAACACCTTAATCTAACTGCTAAAATGTCTCCTCAGCCTTCATTAGTGTCTACAGGAGCGGTTCATCACTAAATCAAACAAATCAGCTGTGTTCATGATCTAAAACATGCAGGAAACATGCTGGAAGCAGACTGCAGCACCAGGCATGCCAGCTCCATTTTTTGAGTCCAACAGACCGGACCAGCACGCTGAAGTTGAAAGTGCGGTATTCTGGCCACAGGGGGCGGTGGGGGTCTGAGTGACATTTCATTAACCCTGTAAAGGGTCATTTTAGCACATACTGGCTCAAGAAAAGGGTTTAAAAATATGAAAAAGTTGCATATATGGCTTAAACAACTGCTTAATATTAATGTTAATATTAAGTAATGCAATACTAAGCAGACACCCCCCCGGCCCTTTGTCCCAACCTTAAGGACACTTAATAGTTGACAATATCAGGAACGTTAATAAAGGGACCCTTTGTTTATTAATGCTTAATAATGCACTAAGTAAAGTTAATAAAGGGACCCTTATTGTAAAGTGTTACCTGGTGCATAGATAGCTATGATATCAGTGGTGTGACATTCTTGTGTAAGTGTTGTCTGAAGCAAGCAAATGTAACCACAGACCTGAAGGCGTTGCTTCTCAGAGATGGTCTGATAAAGCTCATCTTATGAATCTGGAGAAAGGTCTATACGTGTGCTCCCAACTCTTCCTAACAACTGTCCTTAAAACATCCTGCACAGGAAAGCTCATCAAAGAGGAAAACGAGGAACTGATCGTACAGTTGTTTTTCATATTCAAGATAAGAAATCTTAAATCTTAATGGTTTTCTTCTCTGGTTTTCATCTAAAACCCAAAATGGACTCAATTTCAGCTTGAAAAAACAAAACATGAGCATACACTTGAAGAAAACGGCCCGTTTGTTTGTAATTACTGCCACAACAGCAAAGATAAATTCTGCTGTGATTGTGTTTTTTGTGCGGTTCTACATGCGGATAACCATCCTGAGTGACTCAGCAATGAGAACAAGGTACCATTTGCCCTTTTCGTGCCAACGGGCCACTTTCCTCATGGTGCATGTTTTCTTCTAAACTTCCATCCGTCCCCTCTGCCACTGAGGTTGATTTTTCCTTTAGTTAGAATCCACATAAGATATTGCTCTGTGTTGCTTTTGTGACAATGTTAAAGCAATAATTAGGAAACTGACGCAGGATTTTCACCATTAAGGCGCAGGCTGTGATGGATGTGGTTTTTTCAGCATTTGAGTATAGCCTTTAATTACATTTGAGTGATTGCTTTCCTTGCACAAAGCACAATGGTGCTGTTAAGTAAAACATAATTAAACAGCAATTATAATCAAAAACAGTGAGTTTAAAAAAACAACAGCCAACGTGTTTCAGTGCTTTTCTTAAACGTTCGATTTAGAGGAATCACGTAACAGAGAAATGCCAGGAAGCCTTTATGAATATATTTAGCTCTATTCAAAACCAGCCTTGCTCACATGGCCTGCACCCTGGTGAGTCAGAGTTTCAGCATTACCTGAAAAAAAGAAAAACTTGGCACGGCTACTGAGCAAGCAAAGGCAAATTAAAAGTCAGGTTAGTGCCTATGGGTGAGAAACAATTATAGGTTTGTGTTCATTACAATGGTGTACAAAGGGAATGAAAATTCCTGAGCTGAGTGTTTTACCATCCAACTGCCAAGAGTAAAATGAATGTAATTAGGCTCACAAATACCTCCGGCTCTTGTAGCAAAGCTGTTTTACTGACTTTAGAAGCGTGTGTGTACTTTGCTTAACACTAAGTGTAGTCAGCCCCTAAACTTTGACTGCATAACCACAAAATTAATTAAGCACAAGGCACGTCTTTTGTGTTATCATGGTGTATTTTTGTTTAACAGTTTCGTAAGGTTTCTAATTGGACATGAAATCAGGTCCGTGTAGACAGATTTATGCTTGCACAGACATTAAACTGGTAATAGTTGTTGCTTCTTATGAAAACAGAAAATAGATGTTACAGGACATGTATTGACACAATGATAGAAGGGTTAGAATAATATTAAAAGTATTTTTAATCTTGGGGGGGTAACCACGAAGCTCCCAGTGTGACTTTCTCCTATCCAAAAAAAAAAAAGTCAGGTGATTTAATGTTTTATTCTGATTTCTAGAACCGACTCTGTATTTATGCTAAGGAAACCACACATGAACACAGATTTTGAACCTAAATCACAATATAAGTGAAAATAAATGATAAAATACTTATTTTAATCATCTCAGTGATCTTTACCCTTTATGAAGAGTAAGTGGCCCAGCCTTGGAGACTGGACCTCCAGAGCTACTGCTCCTCTACACTGAGAGGATGCTACTTGGACACCTCTGATGGTGAAGTGTTTTGAAACTGACCCAGTGCATATTGTAGGGATTATTTCTCTAGACTATCCAGGAAACACCTTGGGACTCACCGGATGTGTTTCTAGAAGTGGCTGAGGAAAGGATGGTCGTTCATGCTCGGACTGTTGACCCCATGACCGCTGTTAACTCCTCAGTAAGGAAAGTAGCTGCTGAATGCTCTAAAGATGACTAGAAGTTGCTAAATGATGTCAAACTAATTTATTTGCAGTATGGATGCCTATAGGGTTAATGTCTCCTGCTCTGAATGCCCGTGCTGGGCTCACTGGGAGTGCTATGGGACAGGGGAGAGCCCACAGCAGCACCCACAGTCCTTTGAGAACAATGTGTTCTCACATCAGAATCTCCAATAACACCAGGAACAGATGGATATTTGTGCCAGAAAGGTTCTGAAAACTTGCTAACAAAGTCACTAAATGGTAAATTGTCTGTTTTTGATATAGCTGCTTCTAGGGTTCTTCAACCCCCCAAGACACTTTATACAGGTGTGGTGATGAGCTACAATGTAGCCACAGCTGCCCTGGGGTACAGTGACAGAGGCGAGGCTGCCTAGCACTGGCGCCACTGATCCCTCTGTCCACCACCAGCAGGCAAGGTGGGTTAGGTGTCTTCCCCAAGGACACAATGACTGCTACAGACAGGGCTCGAACCCGCAACCCTCCAGTTACGGGGCGGGCACTTAACTCCTCTGCCACCGTTGCCACAGGCCTGGATAAGTGGAACAAAAAGAGACGAGGTGAGACACGACCAAATATAAATTACCCTTTAATGCTCAAAATCTTACTAATAACCTCATATGTGTCACTCAATGTTTATGTACCTGCTAATTAACCATTTGTGATATGAAATATTAATCTAATACAATAGAACAGAGCAGGAACTTGCTACATTTACTCTCCTATTTGTGTTTTGCAGCTTCTAGTTAACTCTCACTGCCTGTAAAATATCCTTCCAAGTTCCCAGAATGCAAAGCAGCAAGCAACGCCCCTTTTCCTGTTTTTAGTCTTACTTTTAGTAGGAAACTAGAGCAAATGTTCTTGGTTGAATTCCAGCCAAACTCTAATAATCCACTCCGTCATAAAACATTCCAGCAACACGAACACATTTTCTGAGAACAGAACCTGGAGTTTGTTGTGCAGAAACAACAAGGATCTGTTTGTTTTCAGATATTTATGTATTTGTGGGGTTCTTTTGTACATAAACAAGTGTTGTGCATGTGTGTGTGCGTGCGTGTGTTTACTGCTGTGAGGTCCAGCAGTGGCTAACTGATGCCTACCTAGGCCCAACACCATAGTTAACACAGTCACTCTGGCTCCACAGTGGGTGGAGTTGCCAGACAACATAACTTGGGCCCTGCAGCCCACTGTAATTACCCTTATTGAAGCTGTCACTCAATGAGCCGCCCCAATCTGGTCGTTGAGCGGCCCGGTGCGAACATCAAGGAGAAGGTGCTGTGAGGGGGGGGTTAGGCCCCTAGAGCCATGCAATGCTAAGAGCAGCTATCTGTTACGCTTAAATCACGATCCTGACAGTCCCTTCTGTTTTCAGCCATGCTTCCCCTCATAGCTGTTCTCATCCCCTCTCTTTGAGCCTGGAGATGTGTTTTGACAAACTGATTGTTCTTTGGCATGACGTGATGTAATGAGGGACACATGTTAGGTGGAGAAAGGGAGGTAAATTAAAGTCGCATCAAAGAGGAGCAAATCAGATCTCAGGCAAATGTAGAGGGGGAAAAAATCAGGACTTTAAATCTGTTGATGCATCTTCCTGAAGATGTTTCCAATTGGGGGAAATGTGGAGTTCTGATGCATCAGCATGCTGCAGTATGGGTTTGATAAAGACTAAAAACAAACACACCATGCTCTGTCTAACCAGCCTAACAGATTTTTGTTGTTTCTCTCCTACTTACAGCCGTTTTCTTTGCCGTTGAGAAGAAAACATTTCTGTTTCCCCTTTACATGATGCAGCCTAAACGGTGGCGTTGAGACTGTGTCAAAACATCCAGAGGGGAATGTTCCAGCATCCTATTTTCACTCCAGCCTCCTGATGGTACCAGACACAACAATTGGTGTGTAACATTGGTGTAAACACATGGTGTTGATCCTGCAACTACCGTTCAGGCACAAGCTTTTTCTGTTGTAGTCCTTCAACAGTCATCGCTTCACTAATGGTGCAGAGCCGACGCTTTGACTTTCCAAATCACGAACTTCATCATCCCAGCTGTTGCTGGGTGTGAGACGGGTAACACCCTTAACAGGTCGCTGGTTCGTCACAGGGCGAACACAGACATACATCCACAATTAGTCACTCATAAGATCAATTCACAATGACCAAATTGGTAGCACGCATATGCAGCTGTGCACTCGCCAATGCACTGCCACATTATTTTGTAAGACTGAACAATGGCTGGATTATTTAAGCAGAAACGTGTAATACTTGTTCTTTTTGAAATACGATCAGTTTCACATGCATGCTGAATGTAAAAATAGCCTTCAAGCCCTATTTCCTGCAATAGCTGTTAAAGAAAATAGATGGAGAAACACTTTTTTCCACAGAAAACAACTCACGGGACATTCATTCCTTATAGAGATCACAGCAGATTTACTGAAATAATGAGTGTATGCCTGTTTTCAAGCCACACTATGCAACTATTTCATATTTTAAAATAAGAGCCAGTATGTGCTAAAATGACCCTTTACAGGGTTAATGAAAAGTCACTCAGACCACCACAACCCTCTGTGGCCAGAATACCACACTTGCAATTTCAGAGTTGCCAGACCAGTTGGACTTAATAAAGTGGAGCTGACACGCCTGGTGCTGCAGTCTGCTTCCAGCACGTTTCCTGCATGTTTTAGATTGTGAACACAGCTGATTTGTTTGATTTAGTGATGAACCGCGCCTGTAGACACTAATGAAGGCCGAGGAGGCATTTCAGCAGATAGATTAAGGTGACAGCGAGGAGATAAGTTTCACTTTCTCTTTTACAACAGTGAATTAATATCAGACTCTAGGGGGGTGCTAAAAGCAAACAAAACTACCAAGTATGCCTTTAATATAAAGTTGTCTGTCACCCTTTGCAAACGGTTCTGTGTCTCATTTGTCTTTCTCCCTTATCTCCTCAGCGTCAGGTAATTAGGTTGATTGAGAAAATCCCTAACAAAAGTGTATAGGTAACATCCACTAAAGCTGTGGGGTATACATGCATGGTTGTGTCAGGACTATCCACATATGCTAGAACTTGAAAGAAGAACGAAATGTGGAAGTTTAGACTGAAACAAAAATGACACCCCCCTCCCCCCAGTGGCTGGCTGTGGTACATGTTTACATTAATGGGTCATTTTCTGGCCTCAAAAACCAAAATGACCTCACATCAGTGCTTCCAAATGTTAACTTATATTGTTTCATGTAGTTCTCTCCTTGTTGTATATTTAATGTTCATCCTTCATACAGGTTTAAATATTTCAAGATTAAAGTACACCGTGATTGTGTGCACACGCGTAGCCCCACATCCTAGTGCAGACTTTGTCACAGAATAATTGAACATGTAATATAAAAGCCAAATAAACCAATCCTGAGGCCACATGTTAATCACAGTGCTCAGCTCTGTAAACAGACTTTGAGGAGTCTGAAGGTTGGAAACATCTGATGGATGTGTGAGACTTTAAAGGCTCTGCGTGAGAAACTGTCATGTCATTGTGGTCAGTAAAACCCCACAGGGTTGGGAATAGAAAACCTTCTTCATGTATCACAGTCTTTATGTCTCATTTAGGAATAAACTCTTAAGCTGGACAGGGACAACTGAGCATTTTGGGTACAGTGGTTATTGCATTATTTGTAATAAACACTATTTGTGTCATTTTCATGTTTTGGCCATGACTGTATGTGCTGTGTGCATGTGTGCGTTATACATGTAAATCTGAAGATACAATAATATAAACATGTTGACACACAGCATCTGGCTGTCTCAGGATTATAATTATCAGTGTTCAAAGCCAGAGTACTTTTCACATCAGCAGCTTGGTTGTTTATGTAAAAACTCAAAATGATGCTAAATTAGCTTAATGACTATCATTAAGGAATATTGTAATCCATTAAGGTGTGTTGCAACTCCTGGTTGCACACTTTCATTGCTAGCACGGTGACTCATTAGTCACTACAGTGAGCTGAATTTAAAAACCTGAAATGGACAGGGTTTCACCACCTAAAGAAGAGTAAATTAAAGCATGCCATATCTAAACTGGGACGAGTCTGGTAACTGAGTTTGCAGAGGGATGTCTGAGATAAGTTGGTGTGGGAGGCTCATTCCTCGGTGGAGCCAGAAGTGTTTAGATTCCTGTTGTGTCTGGAGTCTCTTTGGTCACTTTAATATCAGCTCAAGGCCTGAATTGGCCCCCATGTCTTTTCACCAATTACACGAGGATCCCTCTCATCCTCCCTCCCTCCTTCCCTCTGCGGGTCTTCTTCACCATGCTGCCTCTCTGTTGTGTCTACTAAACCGAGGCCTCTCACATTCCTCTGCTTTCACTTTGCTTTGCACTTCCCTATTGTATTTCATTTAACATAAAACCCAATGTAATCTATTCCAAGCACAAAATTTATATTTTAAGAATGCACAATTTACCACATGTCTAAACAATGCATCTTTTCAGCTGCACAGAAAATTTGATTGACCTATCTGAGCTTTTTTTTTTGCCATATCTGGCTTTGACTCAGTGTTTACTCCATCACTGATCTCCCAGTAAACCAAGTTCCTGTCTGTGTTTTTATGTTTAATCGTACACAAGCCATCCCCGTGAGCTTGCGTGTATACAGTAATGCTTTTAGGGGATTGCGTCCCGCGTTGGGTCTTTTAACTTCAGTCAGCGCTGCATCCTGATATCCCGGTGTGACTGGTTTGAGGGGGTAATTCACTCCACCAGAAAGCGCAGCCTTTTAGAGGTTCCACATGTGCCTTGGCACCAGACAGAAGAGAGCCTGGTAGGCTTCATTAATCCAGGCAACATTCCTGTAACGTTGTCAGGCAGTTTTATTGGTATTAGCTTTGCCTGCAGGCTGTCATTATGCCCATTTAGAGCCTGAGACTTCCTCATGACTCTCAGAGCACAACTGCTCCTATAACCACTAACAATTTAATCATCAAATCAATAAAAACACTCTTAACATTACCAACTAATTGATCCAATCATGCAAATTTAACATAAAACACCAGATACTGAAAACTGGTTTTTGAAGTTGTGTATATTTCTGTATCCATCTATACATAAACTCTTTATATTTAATAAATAAACAAGTAAATAAATAAATAAATATACAGTAGGTACACTTTATTAGATATACCTGTTTAAAGGCATACAAAGCAGTTTTGGCTTGCTTTTAGCACCCCCTATTGTTCTGTTAGTGAAACCAAAAGTAAAACTTATCTCCTCGCTGTGCGGTCATCTTTTTAACACCTTAATCTAACTGCTGAAATGTCTCCTCAGCCTTCATTAGTGTCTACAGGAGCGGTTCATCACTAAATCAAACAAATCAGCTGTGTTCACGATCTAAAACATGCAGGAAACATGCTGGAAGCAGACTGCAGCACCAGGCATCTCAGCTCCATTTTACTAAGTCCAAAAGACCGGACCGGCACTCTGAAGTTGCAAATGCAGTATTCTGGCCATAGAGGGCGGTGGGGATCTGAGTGACATTTCATTAACCCTGTAAAGGGTCATTTTAGCACATACTGGCTCAAGAAAAATATTTAAAAATATGAAAATTTGCATAGTATGGCTTTAATTGTTTGTCAGCTCAAACAACTAATCAGCCAATGAAATTGCAGCAATCTGCAATTTGTTGAATTTCAGAACATTGATGACCAGCTGACAAATCTGCAGCAACTGTGTGATGCTATCATGTCAACAAGGATCAGAACCTCTGAGGCACGTTTCCAACACCTTGTTGAGTCAATCTCATAGAGAAAATAAAGGGTATTGTGCAAAAATCACCTTTTGCATCCTTTTGTTCTGCCAAGTGAGTCTCTACATCCTCTATAAACACTCCAAACGTGAAAAAAATCCATCCATCCATTTTCTGTCAGTGTTTAGTAATTACGTATGTGCCTAAAACAAGCCGTTTCCAAAAGTCTTCGGTGATGACGTCACAAATTGGAAATTTAGCTCTCACGAGCTTCTCAGCCTATAACAACCTGAGCTGGGATGGGGTGGGCGTGGCCAGCTTCAGCTTGTTTTCTTAAAGTGACGGAGCCCTGAAATGACTCATTCTGGAAGGTACTGAAAATGTCATGAATAAAACAGTTGAAATGTGTTCATGTGAGAGGGATTTAGTGCAGAAAACTTCATGAACATGTTTTGTATCGATCAAAAGGACTGTTATAACTTAAGAAAAAAGTTAGAATATGTCTTTAAAGCTGTTCTGAAGACAAACAGGTCCAACAAGGTGTACCTAATAAAGTGACCAATGAGTCTTCATGCATAAGTGCATTTTATTCTAGACTTGCAGTAAATAAATCTGACATAAAACACATTGTTAGGATGTCTAATTTTTAAAGCCAATCACTGTGTGCCCACATGGGGATGGAATGAAAATAAAGGACATTTTTAGATTTCCTTCATCAAACATCTAAGAAGAAATGTCAAATGCACCTTTAATCCCAGCAGCTCACAGGGTGGATTCATTTGGAGCAAACACCCTAATAACAGTAAATCCACCATAATTGACATGTCAAATTTACTTGAAAAAACTTGACTTTTTTTCCCTCAATAGCAACACTGAGATGATTCAGCAGGTAGAAAATGAAAAGCAGGCTGATGGTTCCAGCAGGCATTAACCCCACCTCTGGTTTGATCTTTTCAGGTCACACTCGGCTGACACGGTAGTGCTCCTGACTGGTTTGATCCGAGCCCGCTGACAAGGTCAGCTGTAACTCTCTGAGAGGTTGTCATGACTGACTGCAAAGAGCTTCTGGCTCATCTGTGCAATCATTTGTCAGACATGTCATGTTGCTGTGAAGTCTGGTTGAAAATGGGCCAAAATTCATCATGAAATTAGGGTTTTGCCGTGCACTAACGCAAGTTATGATGTTTTCTAGCTGAGAATTATTAGAAATAACAATGAAATAAAAGTGAATGTGTTCAGTTTATTAAAAAATAAAAACTTTCTAAATTATCCTACATTTTCTGTATTTTACTTTTTGAGAATTTTTCATTTAACTAACCCTGTGTTGTGGTCGTTTGGACAGGATTTGTTTCCATCAATGAAACTGCTCAGGAAATGTTTTTAATAAGCATGATATCCACCATGAAAGCATCTAATTGAATGTCTATTTTTCCATTGAAACCTCCAAAATCACCACGGGATGAGATTTTGGACTGAATTTCACTTGATTAGAAATGTATTCAGTTATTTCAGTGTGTGACTGAACACTTGGCTTTATTTAAACTTGGCAGCCAAACACATGCAGGATCTTTTGGTTGGATTTTTGGTCCAGCTTTCAAATGAAACTCATGACAATGTGATCAAAGGATGGCCACGGCTAAGCAGCAAACAGAAACTTTGCAGGAAGTGTCCGCTAACTCACACGTGATGACGGTAGGCCGTCTCTCCTCGTGGAGCTGAGATGTGAGGAGTGAACGAGGAGCGCTGCTGCCATCCCACTGCAGATCAAATGCAGACTGGGCGGCATGGGGGCGACATCAGTCAAAACAGAACCTGATCTCAGGGGCAATTACCAGTGTTTGCTTAATCTTTGGAACGTGCTGTCGAAAACCTGGGTCAACGACGCTGCTTGACTCTCCCTTTTGAGCCGGGGCAGGAATAGGGATTATTACTCATTAGGACTTCACAGTTTTGTGTTTGGGGATGAGGGAGTTGAAAGGGGGAGCGTGTGAGCTGAAAGAGGAGTGTAAACGTCCGTCCCCCTGTCACACAACAGAGAGCACATTGTGCATGTGAAAAAACAAAAAAGAAATAAATAAATGAAAGAAAAAGGGAATTAAAATAATGATCTGACCTAAGTGGAAAACCATTAAATCACACACAGAATCATTTTCAATATTTTCCTAAGTAGCGAGGCCTTGTTTTGCTCTTCTGACACTCTCACCGTTTTTTTGTTGTTGACCCTCAGGCTATATTTTCCCAACGGTTCTGTTACCTGTTTGTTACCTCAGCACCAATTAAAGCTATTTGAAACCTCAACCACCCACAGGCTCCCTCCACCGTACAATTAAGGTGCCGTGAGACCTGGGTTCACTTTTGATTCCAGATCACACCTAAGTGACAGTGCGAAGGCCCTGGAGGCTTGTGTATATTGCTTTATTAGACAGATGATTATTTATAATTTGGTGGAGAAGTAATTACAACAAATTCCACCAAGCCCCTGGGAGATGAATGTTCAGTAGAGTTAAATAGCTAATGTTCAGGAAGAAGAACCTTTAATGTTTCAGTTCTTTTCTTGTTTTTTTCTGGGTTTTTTTTCAAATTTGTCGTAAGCACATTTTAGAGACGGAATCCCTGACAGCGCAGACGGTGAGATGGTTAAATGTTTAATTTAGGATACATTTACAGACTTGTAGACGCTCACTTGCACACGCAAAACCAACATCAGTCCCTCCATCTCTGAATTGAGAACAAAAGTTATATCTGTAATTAAAATATATTGTTTTTAAGATGTTACGTTCATATGTACATGTCTTTAAATTACTTATTTTGTGCATTAATTGTGGGATGGACGACAGCACGCCCAGTGTTAATCAAACAATAAACTAAAACTCTGCACCACAGCGAACTTGATGTGATTCAGGTCACTTTGAACCTGATCAGTGGGTGGGGCTTTGCCTACAACTTAGTTTTTTTTAAAGAACTTAACCAATTGGTGTTTACATGACAAACCACACCCCTGCACAAACCTGTGGTCAAATCATTTTTTCAATTAAAAATCTCACATTGGGTTGCAGTAACGGCTTCTCCATAGGGGGCGCCGCCCTCCCTGAATTGAAGGGAGAAAAAAATCTAATACATAAATAAAGCTACTTTTTATATATATATATATATATATATATATATATATATATATATATATATATATATATATATATATATATATATATATATATATATATATATATTTATACATATATAATTTAAGAGCATCATATCTGCCTTGTTCTCTCTTTCACACAGGATGGATGGACTCTGAAAGTTAATCATTTGTGCACATCATGATTACCTCCTGAACGTTTCATCAAAATCTGCCAAGTGTTTTATGAGATATAGGGTTGATTCCAACAAAAATCTTCACAAAGGTGCTTAATGCTTTGGGAAAAACTTCAATATCTGTAAAAAAATTGACCAAGGTACATTTTTTGCACTCGGTGAGAAGTGGTGGCCATCTTGACTCAAGTAGACGCCAAACGCTAATCATCCTATTTGATGCAAATGATAATAAATAGAAAAACTTTTTTTCAGTATATTATTTACTTGTTTGTCAACCTGTACTGAGTGTTTTATTCTGGAACTTTTACGTTTGAATTTTGCATAATTACTGTAATTGAATGCTATAAATACTACATTTATAATTTATTTTGATGACTGGGGCGGTCTTTTTTTATTTTCAATTTTGTTCTGCTGACTCTTCAAAAACAATGTTTGTTTGTTTTATATGTTTATGAGGTCCCACTGATCCTAAATAATCAGTTGAAATTAAATTAAATTAAAGATGCACCTAAATATAAACTTGGGTTATATGAGGGTAAAAAAATAATAATAAGTTCAGCAAATGTGTGATTGTTTCTCTAACATTTATCTCTCCCTTTATCTCTATCTCAAACACACACACACACACACACAAACATCTTGTGGTCATGTAGTGACTAACCGAGGAATGAGAAGAGGCTTCATGCTGACAGGATGTCACTGCTCGGTGGGAGACGACTAACTAGAGGGAGCATCAAAGCACGCTAAATCTGCCTCCTCCCACCGCAACCGCCGCATTCCTCCAAAGGTGCACATACGAGAGAACGCATTTGCTTTGTAGATTTTCTACCAGGAAAAAAGAAAACATGGCACACTTTAAGTGTGTAGAACACACATTTTCAAATAAATTTAAAATTTCATTGGAAACATTGTTTGAAACATTCCTTTATCTCCATTCATGCTCTTTGAACGAACAGCTACAGCTGTCTTCACTTTGAACGTTACCGTTTGGCTGGTTTCAGGACTTCAGCAGCAAAATAAAACCACCATCCTTAAAAGAAGTCGTATACCACTCAACACACACACCAAGGGGCCCTGTGAAAGTCGACTTCCGCCAGCGAGGAGCAGTAAAAGTTGTTATGAAGAGTAACAGGAATATAACAAGACATTAATTTGATGACAGCTTGACTCTCTGCGCCTCGGCTTCACTCTGATAGGAAAAGCTGTCGTAAATAACAAAATTGAAAGCATGAGTTCTCAGAGACAGGGTTTACTAAGCTAGCAGATCCATCTGCAGAATTCAGCTAAACGTGGCGCTCGTGTTTGCTTGTATAAGTCTGCATTCATATAAACACGTAATCGATCAGGTTTACAGCTTTCCCATCCCTACTAAAAACACTCACAGAAAGCTGATTAACTGAGTAAATATTTCCCAGAAAGTGGGCTTTTCCATTCTGTGCTCCACAGCCCAACTATTGTGTTCCCACTATTCTCATTCATCACAGAACCGCCCTCCCCGACGCCCCAAAAGCCTTGTGACCCCCTGCAGCCCCCTCCTCTCCAAACTGCCATCTGAACCGCGCCGAGCCTGTCACACACCTAAACAGGACCTGCTTTGACTGCCACTTAATTACACACCCTTTTACTCCCCAGTTTACCAGTCAAAAACGTTGGATGGCTAGAGGGCGGAGGGGTGACCAGGCCGGGGGTTACCAGGGCCCCAGAATCCTCTCCATCAAAGTGGGCAGCCCCAACAAAAGCCCTCATGACAGGGGATGAGTAGTTATAATGCAGCGCCTGCCGTTCAAAGTCACCCCGTTCCTAATTGCCCTCAGAGATGACCGATAATGGAGGGGCTTTGAAGTGAGAATGGATAGAAATGAGCGTGAGAGGAGTGGAATGAAAGCACGGAGGAGTGGGGAGGATGGGGTTCAACAAGTACGCGCCAAGAATGTGTTCATCTTACCTTCATTTGAAGGATTAGGGAGGAGAGAACATTTAAAAACGTTTACACATAAAGAAATCTATTTTAGTGTTTTAAAGTCTTGGTCTCCTTTGGAGCATGGAGGAGGCCAGGACGGAAGTCTGAGACGGACACTCAGCAGGGATCTGCTCCATCCACCCCCCACCCCCCCATGCTCTGTCTCCAGAATAACCTTCAGGCACCTGTCCTCCTCCTCCTCGAGCCGTTCTGTCTCGCTCGCTTCACTCTCAGTCTTTCCCATCTTGACATACTTTCCCTCCATCCCCTCCTTTCATGATTCTTTTTTGTTCTGCCAGCCTGCCCCATCCCTACTTTTGTTCCCATCCCTTCATCTTCCTCTTTTTCTCATGCTCAGAACGGACAGTGGGACCGACGCTCAGTCTGGCGTCAGGGTCTTCCCATACCAGCAAACATGCCTGGGATTCTTTGCTCTCTCTCCAGCTGACTTTCACATGAAACAAAGAAAAACTCCAAAGGATTGACATCTGAAACATTTCTCTTTTAAACTGCATGCTTGTCCCTTGATTACGTTTATTTGCAGACTATAAAAGTTTGTTTCCCCTTCAGGGAAATACTGGAAGAGCTTATGACTCAACAGTTAAATGACATTTGATCTGTGATTATGTTAAATCCCATGATGACAGTTACTGATAAATGATTCCTTAATGAATAGAAAAGATATTGACTGTGACTATGTTAATTAGCATAAATATATTTTTCAATGTGTATAATAGATGTGAAAAGTAAAATTATTATAACTACATATTGAAAGATTTTTATTTATGTTGTTTAATTTCTCATAAAAACAGATTCAAATGTTCAAATTATTTTCAATTCTAATCTTTTTGCAATGTTTTTTTTGCATTATCACTTAAATACCAGCATCATCAAATATCCAGTGTAAACAGCCTGAAGTGCCCTGCAGAAGATGCGATGCTGCAGCACGTTGTCTTTATGAATGGATGTGACACATGTCAGGTTGTGTGTACCATTTCTGAAATTGTTTAGCAATCAGAGCCCAAAAATATTAGTAAGTGATGGAGCCAGATTAATGTTGAATAGAAAATCCCTTTATTGTCCCGCAGTGGGGACATGATGGACATGTTGGAAATGCAGCAATCAGATTCACAACAAGAGCAAGAAGAAAAAAATAAAGAAGAACAAGGAATTAAAAGGCTGTACATGGAACATAAAACACCAACATATATGTAAGAAACATCTGAAAGATTCAGTTGAATTTACATTTAAAAAATAAAAATAAATTACAGTGTAAAAAGACTAACAGATTATTATATGGAGAACATGAACAGAAAAATGTGGGCGTGGGGCGTGTTCGATTTTACACGACATAACAGCAGAATTTAAAACAGACTTTCATAACAATTTTGATCTGGATCACATGTTGAAGAAGAAGAAGAAGAAGAAGAAGAAGAAGAAGAAGAAGAAGAAGAAGAAGAAGAAGAAGAAGAAGAAGAAGAAGAAGAAGAAAAGTTTTATATAGGCTCAAGCCTTTCAGGAAAAAAAGGCACAATTATTATGGAAAATTATTTAAAAAATAATAATAAAACAAAAATAAAAGTTTAAAAAAGATCAAATTAAATTTGATTAAAGTATTAAAAAGGAAAAAGAAAACAAGACACGTAATTTTGATTCTTTTTGTATTTGTTATCCTGAAGAAACACGTTGCTTCCTTTTCACTCCTCCAATCAAACACACACAGTGGCTGAGTATTCTCTTTTGAAGCAGTTCAAACATCATACATGGAATTAGCACATGATGGAAAACCCTCCTATTGCTGCTCTAGTGATTTACTACACACCAAGGAAATCTTTTATTTTCAGCTACTTGAATTTAGGAATAGAGCTGCGACATTAAAACAAGCTATAAATCTTTAGCTGCCATGTTACACCCACATTAGCTCTGCTGTTTACATCTTCCCTCGTCTCTTACTTGGATCATTTTGCTACTTTCCCCGACTGGGTGGGATTTGATTTCATATAACCTGTTTTTAAACTCACATCAGTGACATGACCTGTCCTTGGTACACAATAAAACACAAACCTCTAATCTGATTAAACGACCCTGGTTAGCTGTAATCTGCCTTTATCAGACCAAATCAGCCATTGTGATTGTCCTTTCAGCCTTTGTCTCCTTCTCTAACATGCAGTGGTTAGGGGTAGAGCCTGCCATTTCAAAGGAAGCCCTCTTTTTGTGACAGAGACCAGAGCCAGCAGGGCCCTGCTGAATGACAATACTTTGAAGAATCAGTTGGTATTTACTACAGAAGAGACTTGGTCCATTAGGCCAAGAGACTGGTTGTTCTTGTGTTTGGCTTTACTAATTGGCTGGAAGGCAGTTTGCTGCTCGTACAATTGAGAGGGAAGCCAGTGATCAGAGGAGAAGGAGGGTGGAATGGAAAGAGCAAATTAACAATTCATGCTTGGTTAGCATTCTGAGGCCTGATGAGAACATTAAGATCGTAATGAAATGCCAGACACTGACAAGTGGTTGAACCTTGTTTATTCAAGGCTAAATTATACCGTCTTTCCACATGCTGAATGAGGTCACGACCCACTTTTTTACTGACTTTGTGGGCAATTATAATATTTACATAACATATTGACCATCACGGTGGAGAATGATTAAAAGTTGGCCTGTTTTAAGATCTTCCACACTCTGTTGTGGAAGATCTCCCGTGGTGATTTTATCCTGCAGAGACCAGCGTGAAATATGAAAGAAGGGGAACCCAGAACCAGAGTGACATGCTTGTGTCTAAACATGTGTCTGCTTGGTAATCAGGACCAGCTGTGACGAGACTTTACTCTCATCCAGCATTTCGTCCTCCCAACAGGAAGATGATGAGGACCATTCAGGGAGGTGGAAATGATGAGGGAATGTTTCTGATGGATGAGCAGAAAGTAAGAAGACATCATTGTGATGTGTTGTGATGAACAGAAGGGTAGTCTGCTCTTTTTTATTTAAATCCTGAAAACAGAAAATGTGAAACGACATTAAGTGTGTGATGGACTGTCCTGGAAATAATAGTGTGTTTGTTGAGAACTGGGTTCCTAAAAAATGGTCTTAGATGAAACCAGTGACTTTCCGGCCGCGGAGCCGAGCCTGAACTCCTCTGATTAGGTTCTGGTTCAGGAGTTGCAGCGTTTCCCCTCTCTGACCACGTCTGTGACTCAGTCTTCTTAAAGGGAAATTCCACCCAAAATTGAAATTTTGTCTGTTGACATATTTCCAGTAATTCTCCTGATCTGGCAGCAGTTCGTCTGCTTTAGTTTAGCTTTAGCTTAGCATAAAAATGGAAGTGAATGGCAGCCAGATCAGGAGAATTACTGTGCTGGTTACAAAATGCTTTTTCCCACTTATCTAACTCTGGGAAATATGTCAACAGACAAAATTTCAATTTTGGGTGGAATTTCCCTTTAAGGCCCTGATTTAGAAGGAGAAACTTACTAAAATCATTAAAGTTATACAAAAAGAGACCATCAGTAACACAGGAGTCAGTGTTGGGGACTAAACCTGCTCTGTGGTGCTGAACAGGGTGTATGTGGATAGTTTTATATATCATTTTTACTTTAACCCTCTAATGTCCACAACAAGAAAAAAGTTAAGAGAGTGTTTATTATTTGCAAATGAAATTTATTTTGGACTAAAAACACCTTAAAGCACATTATTAAAAGTTTTTATTCACTGTAATATTCTGAATTATATTGTTTTTAAATGTGATAAAATCAATATTCCTTGCATTTATGTTTGTTGTTCACAGTACAGCCTTTTAGTCTTCTTTATTTTTTGTTCTTTGCTCCTCTTGTGAATCTGATTTGCTGCTGTTACACCAAACTTTCCCCAATGAGGGGATATTCTATTCTATTCTATTCTGTATTTGATCATGTAAACAGAAGTTGTGTGAAACTTTTAATGTCATAAATATGCATTAAAGATTGTCAGAGGATAAAATTTCAGTTTGAAGGGTTAAATAGCCCATTAAAAACATTTCCTCTCCCTCTAAAAACTAAAAAAGACAGAACATCTAGTCTGGTGTAAACCCACTAAAATCTGGGTCAATGGTAGGAGCAGAGGGTGAAAGTGGAACTAAAAAAATAATAAATTAGATTTGGTAAATGATCTTTAATTTTGCCATATTTGAATCTAGTTTCCTTTCACACACCAAAAACATGTTTTCCAGGTTAATTGGAGACTAAATTGTCCCTATAGGTGTCAGTGTGGGACTGGTTGTCCCTGTGTGGCCTGTGATGGATTGTCCTGTCCAGTTTCTCCCCACTCTAACTCAATGACTGCTGTAGTTAGACCAGCTCCCTGTGACCCTACTGAGGAAAAGGGGTTTAGACACCCTAACCCTACTCAGTAAACTTTCATAAAATGTCAAAACTTAAACTGAAAAGCCTCACAATAGGATAAAGGTGCTAACAGGAATTGCCTTATGGAAAATGTAGGATTCTGGGGGAGTAGGGTTAGGTTTGGCTATAAGCTTATAGTCAAAATGTCAAATTTTCCTGTTTCAGATCATTTGTGTGTCTTTTAAGCCACATCTTTGTCCTCTACTTGACTAGTGATACTCTACCAGTTATTTGACATGTTTCAGAGTCGTTCGTTTGAAGAGCGATCTTTCATTTTGAGAAAAATGACTGCCCATAATTCCTGCTGGAGATGAAAGGAAAGAATAAAAGAATTTATATTTCAAGTATCTGTTTCACATAGTCTGTCGCTGCTTAGAAAGCTCCCCTCTTCCTCTTCCAAATGAGACATGAAAGAGCAAACCTCATAATAAAATGGAATAAACCATCCCCCAAGGTTGAATTATTGTAATTACACGTAATTGAGTGTTTGGCGGCAAAACCATTTCCTCCTCGGTCTCTGCGTGTATTTTCTGAAAATCCCAATCACTTTGTTCTTGGCCCCAGCCACCGACTGACCTTCTCCAGTTGCAGTCTTTCGTGAAGGGCAGTGACATGAGACAGAATAAGAATCAGGGGGAGGTGGGACTGTGCTACGTTGTCACAAGATGAGTTGGTCTCCATCAGTTCCATATGGCTTCATTCATCTGTTTGTCTCTTTTCTCTTGATCCCCTTTTGCCTATTTATAAGTTCATAAAGCCCCGGCTTTAGCCAAAGACTGAGGTTAAGAATGACAGAAACCGCCAAAACACAAATTAGTTTAGGTTTCGTTTCAGCGTCCCTCAGGAAGACTGGGTCAAAAATGCACGCCTGTATAGTTGCTGTTCCTGACGACGCATAATAGCAGCTATTGTTTTAAGGTCTTGCTATAAGCCAACAGCCTCTCAGCAGCAAAACACACATTTAACTGACATTAAAAGGCCAACCATCGTGCAGGAGGACTTCTATTTTCACCGTGGGTCAGCAAAGTTATTCAAAGATTACGTACTGTTTATTTCCACTGAGCACACTGTTTGTTGGTACCTCTGCTGCCATGATTTATTCATCTATGTAAAATAGATTTTGTCAGTGAACCCGCTGACCTGAGCTGACACCTGCAATTTCCCGTCTTACCGCCGTCCTGTAAGTCTGAGACAGCTTAAGGAGGAGTGTCCCACTCTGTAAATGCTTCTATTGAGCTTCTTATTCCTCCAGGAGCATTGTGTCAGTGTGAATGTAGTCATCTGTGTCGGCTGTGTCAAGTCATAATTGGGCAGCCAAGAAGAAAATGCAAGAAAGTCGTCACTGAACTTAAGCTCAGAGGGCAAGGCCTTACAACTGTCTGTTACAGCGGTGACAACCCAACATGATTCATCCCGTTCATCTTACAGGCTTAATGTTAAACCCATGCAGTAAAAGTTACCGTAAGAGACAAGTTTAGGGGGGATTGGAGTCTTTACTTCTTTTGTCATTTTGAATTACATGAAATATATCGGTCGTGTGAAAAACTGTGAACCCAAAGTTAATTTTGTCCATGGGCATACAGATTAGTTCTGACCAGAGAGACAAGCTAACGGCTGATCAAAGTGGATTTCTGCCATCTTAAAACAAACCCAAATCCCAACATGTCATTATAGATTATTTGAACACTCTTTTTTTATATTATACACAGCTGGAAATGTGTCATTACATGGTTACTTACATTGAAATTATTGAGATGTAATTTTTAATTACATGAGTTATTTTCATGACTCATATTTTAAGCTGGACATAAGACACTTGGATGTAATGAAATATCACATCCACTCGTGTGAATTCCACAATAGTACACAGCTGCAGACCCGGAGACCGCAGACTCACGCTTCCTGCTGATTCACACCAGGCAGACTTTATTGCAGTGGTTTCTAATTCTATGGTCTGGTAATTATCAGGTCTGGGTGTGGCCAATCACAGTTAATGTGTGACTTAACAGGGCAATAAAAGGAGTCATCACCTATAATACCGTGGATATCTACGTCCTATTATAGTCTTTTAGACCATTAGAATAAATTGTATTGGAAAAATAAATTAAAAATGTGCTTTTCTGATCCCTTTTTGTAAAGGGCATATTTTCTCGCAAGATCACACGCGATATTTCAGCTGTTGATTGGTGGAAGGAAGCAGGACGCAGCTTCAGCATCTTGCTCCAAAATAACAAAAGTTATAACTGAACCCGACCTGGCAGTGACCTACGGGATCCAACCGTGTATATACGAGCCCGAGCCTCGCCTCGTGCGTAATGGCGCCCTCACATGTTGTTGAGTTGGGACAAAGAAGGCAAAAGCCAGGCATCGGCTCTTATACTGTTGTGAAGATGGAATATACTGTGACGGCCTCTGTCGCCGCCTAGCGGGGAGTGGATGCAGCGGTAGCCAAGGAGACACACCAGCAGCAAGTCAGCAACACTTTATTGCTGCCGAGCAGCCCCTCTTCACCCCCCGACATAAAACATTAACTCACGGTACAAGAACAACACCAACTGAAAAGCACACTTATAAAACGCTAAACAAAAGTAAAACAACATTAACATAAACTAAACCAACAGAACTACACAGAACCCAACAAAAACGACCAAAATAACCCCGAACTTACCCCCATAATGCCTTGCGGCCGCTACCCCTGCCTAGCAGTGGGCAGGGCCGCCACAATACAAACCGAGCTGACCTTTTTTTCCGCCGTGACACGGATCAGCAACGGTAAGACATAATTTATGCGTTTCACGTTATGAAATGAGCTTTGTTGTGCTGGTTTGTTCGCTGCTGGTTCATATTGGTTTATATTTCGACCTTTGTGTCGACATAAAGGCAAATCTCGTTTTGGAATGCGCGTGCTCGTGGGGTGCATGTGAGCTGGTTGAAGAAGGCAAGATTAAAAAAACACTTCAATGTTAAATATCGGCTTCTCAGCCAGTGAAAAATCATTAGGAAGCCATTATAGACACTTTTTCAAGTGGAAAAGTGAAAATTTCAGGTGATGACTCCTTTAATCTTTCCCATTGGGCCAGGCTGGCTTGGATAGGATTTGAATTTCTTTGTGTTTATTTATCTTCTTTTGAAATTTGTTTGTTAATCTGAAACACTTCAGTGTGACAAATAAGTTAAAAAAGAAGAAATTTGTAAGGGGACACATACTTCTTCAGAGCACTGTTTTTTTTTTTTTTTTTTTACAAAGAGTAAGCTATCATTCATAAAAGAGCACCACATCAAATTGTTTGAACTATTCCTTTAAATCTGTGTATAAAAACACACTTAGTTTGGATGTCATAGAGGATTCACACAGTGGTCTGGTGTGAGTGCTTATGTGTAATTTATACTTTATTAAGGCCCCTAGCCTAAATTAGGCCCATGATGTCACACCCTATAGAAACTCCTCAGACAGATGCAAAACCTTTAAAAAAAAAAGAAACCTTTTACAAGAATGCCAGTTTCAATCTCCTGCTTGAGCAACAGTTTATATCATGCAAGACTTCAAATTTAGATTAGAACAAGCAGCATTACACATGGTTCACTGAGAAGGTAATCATTGGGGGGAAAACGTAAAAAGATAATTGCATATGCTGAACTTTTGGTGGATGAAGGAAAAGATTCATTTAGATTGTAAAAGGAAAACATTTTACGAGTTGCAATGAAGAAATGGTAAGTCTAGCATTCGTAGTTGATTTGTCAGAGGTTTCGTTTGCTCTCAACTTGATTACATGGACTCCAGCTTAACAGTAAGTTGTGATTGGGACTGTCAGGTTGCCATTTTCTTATGATTGGCTGATGAAAGGTATAATTTAGAACTGCCAGGACAGCAACTTCAAAAGCTTCCAGTGCCATATTAGGTTGGAATGTGAAAGCTGTCCAGGCAAAAAATGATCCAATTTTCTACTGGCTTTAATTACAAAGAGGATCCCCTTTCATTGGTCGGGGCAATTGCTGTCCGTTTCTGAGGTCCGCCGTGGAAAAGTATCAAGTCAAGCATATCCATAATGTTTAAATCATGACTGTCTTCATGTGGTCACGGCATTATTGTATTACATCTGAAAATCACGCAAGCCAAAAACAAAATAACTTCTTTTTTTGCATATAGAGTAAATAAAACAACACATAATAAGAAAATTGAATGGTGCAATCCAAGTTGAGAGTAATTTGCCTTGTAACCTTGTGCTTTAGAAGTTTCCTTTCCTTGCCCGTCACTGTGCCAGAAATATAAAAAACATAAGTTGCGGTTAATCCCTTGAGCAGAAATCGGTGCCTGAAGCTTGTTGGTGATTGGCAATGCCCTTTCTATTCTAAATAAAACTAAGCATTTGTAGCGGCAACTACATTATGGAAAATCCAATTTGTGATCACAGCATCTGTACTTAACCTATGAGTGGCTCTTTGTTGGCCCGATGCTGCATTCATTTTCCTTGATTGGTTTTCCAGAAAACCTACATGTGCATGACCTCGCATGAGATGCTCATGATTTGAATGCAAAACTGGATCTTGATTATTTTAAGGGTAAGAAATGAATTAGCATCCAAATTGTCTCAGACATGCAATCCCATGAACATAGTGCTGAGAAATGCTGGATAATGTTCTCAAACACACAGTCACACATGTGTAGCATTATCCTCATGCCTAATCACTATTTGTTTGACAACAAGCAGATATAATACACTTTGAGTTTTATCTAATTGAATCAACATGACATCATGAGGCAAAATAGCAACTTCAAATTATTATTATTTTGTTTTTTTTTTTTTTTTTGTTTTTTTGCACAACAGAAAATCTGTTCTGGCTCTAATTTTCTTCTGGGCACTAAAAGAACTTTCATATTTGTTTTTTTTTTCTATGCCAACCAAAGCAAACTGGATGACTTAACATCTGCCTTTTGCCAGATTGTGTCAAACCATCTCATGAGTAGAAAGATTCAAAGATGAGAGAATGTCCTCACACAGTTTGGGATGTGTCCAGAGCCTTTATGTGCTAGCCTGCAGGGTGTGGTACGTCAGCCTCCGCCTCAAAGGCAGCAGCCTCCTCCCATGTAATTGCTCACCATCAGTTCAAGCTGCATGGCATTCCTGCATACTGTTTCAAGTGAAGAGTGCCAAAAGACAGCGTAAACTACCTTCAAAGGGGGCTATCTCCAAGCTGGATCACTTCTGGCTGAAGGGATATTGTTAGCTCTGGTTTTAGACTCCACTGTGCTAATAAACAATCCGAATGAAAAATAAAAAATCATTAGATCAGAGTTATGAGTAATTTTGTTAGAAAAGAGGATGCACCCTTAGGCCAGCCAAAGATAAGGGCTTTTGAAATAATTAAGCCAATGTCAAACAGTAGACGAGTCTTGTGAAGATAAAGGAGCTAAGACTGACAGGTCTGATAATAGTCCAAACAAAGAGAAAGTGGAGAGTAAAGGCTCTTTTCAGGGAGTTAAGTGGACTGCCCAGAGGACGCTACAAAACATGGCTCATCTGTCAGGGACAGTGGCAATGGATATCATCACCAACGCTTTAGCCAGGGACAGATAGTGTGTAGGAATGTCGATAAGGAATGCACAGGTATTGTACAAGGACTGGACAGAAAATAATTAGAAAAGCAGCAAAAGTCCAAAGAAAAACAAACAAACACAAAGAAAGTGTGAAGAACCATTGATCAAGAGCACAATAAAAGATTAGTCAAAAGTCTGGTTCCTTAGAAGCAATGCAACAAAATTAGGGGTGTCTTAAAGCTATTACATTGTATTACATAATAATTATAACACTTTATGTTATTTTTATCACACACATTTACTTAATGGCTGGTTTGGCACTACTTAAACAGTTATGTGCACGCTTAGTTTTTGACACTCAGGCAGTCCAAAATGCTGCTGCTCACCTTCTGATGAACAAAGGAACAGTTTGCCACCACTTTGGAACAGTCTGCTATCAGAACTGCTTCAGATCTGACTGCTTTTAAATCACTTTTAAAAAAATGCTTCTATTCCTTGGCTTTTAGAGTGTAAAACTGTCCCTGTATCTTGATATTTTATTTCTATTTTTATATTTCTTCCATTCTATATTTATTCCCTCTCCTTGGGCTGCCACCTTATCGTGGTGGAGGGGTTTGAGTGTCCCAATGATCCTAGGAGCTAAGTTGTCTGAGGCTTTATGATCAGACAAAGTGCAGCCCAAAGACCCCTTATTAACGAGTACAATAAATGGAATCAGTGTTCCCTCGCCCGGACGCGGGTCACCGGGGCCCCCCTCTGAAGCCAGGCCTGGAGTTGGGGCATGCTGGCGAGTGCCTGGTGGCCGGGCTTTCACCCATGGAGCCCGGCCGGGCATAGCCCGAAGAGGAGACGTGGGTCCCCCTTCCCATGGGCCCACCACCCGTGGGAGGGGCCAAAGGGGTCGGGTGCGATGTGCAAAGGGCGGTAGCCGAAGGCAGGGACCTTGGCGGTCTGATCCTCGGCTACAGAAGCTAGCTCTTGGTACGTGGAATGTCACCTCTCTGGTGGGGAAAGAGCCAGAGTTGGTGTGTGAGGTTGAGAGGTTCCGACTAGATATAGTTGGACTCACCTCAACGCATGGCTCTGGCTCTGGAACCAGTTTCCTCGAGAGGGGTTGGACTCTCTACCACTCTGGAGTTGCTCCCACTGAGAGGCGCCGAGCAGGGGTGGGCATACTTCTTGCCCCCCATCTTGGTGCCTGTACGTTGGGGTTTACCCCGGTGAGCGAGAGGGTAGCCTCCCTCCGTCTTCGGGTGGGGGGACGGGTCCTGACTGTGGTTTGTGCTTATGCACCAAACTGCAGCTCCGACTACCCACCCTTTTTAGAGTCCCTGGAGGGGGTGCTGGAAAGCGCTCCTTCGGGTGACTCCCTCGTTCTGCTGGGGGACTTCAATGCTCACGTGGGCAACGACAGTGAGACCTGGAGAGGTGTGGTTGGGAGGAACGGCCCCCCTGATCTGGACCCGAGTGGTGTTCTGTTATTGGACTTCTGTGCTCGTCATGGATTGTCCATAACAAACACCATGTTCAAGCATAAAGGTGTCCATATGTGCTCTTGGCACCAGGATACCTTAGGCCGCAGGTCGATGATCGATTTTGTTGTCGTTTCATCTGATCTGCGGCCGCATGTCTTGGACACTCGGGTAAAGAGAGGGGCGGAGCTGTCAACTGACCACTACCTGGTGGTGAGTTGGCTTCGATGGTGGGGGAGGATGCCGGTCAGAGGCGGGGGACATTGAGTCCGAATGGACCATGTTCCGTGACTCCATTGTCGAGGCGGCTGACCGTAGCTGTGGCCGCGGGGTGGCCGGTGCCTGTCGTGGCGGCAATCCCCGAACCCGCTGGTGGACACCGGTGGTTAGGGATGCTGTCAAGCTGAAGAAAGAGTCCTATCAGGTCTTTTTGGCCTGTGGGACTCGGGAGGACGCTGATAGGTACCGGCAGTCCAAGCGGAATGCGGCTCGGGTGGTTGCAGAGGCAAAAACCCGGGCATGGGAGGAGTTTGGTGAGACCATGGAACAAGACTTCCGTACGGCTTAGAGGAGATTCTGGTCCACCATCCGGCGTCTCAGGAGGGGAAAGCAGTGCACTACCAACACTGTTTACAGTGGGGAGGGTGTGCTGCTGACCTCGACTCGGGACGTTGTGAATCGGTGGGCCGAGTACTTCGAAGACCTCCTCAATCCCACCGCCACGTCTTCCAGGATGGAAGCAGAGTCTGGGGATTTTGGGTTGGGCTCTCCAATCTCTGGAGCTGAGGTCACTGAGGTGGTCAAAAAACTCCTCGGTGGCAAGGCTCCGGGGGTGGATGAGATCCGCCCGGATTTCCTTAAGGCTCTGGATGCTGTGGGGCTGTGTTGGTTGACGCGGCTCTGCAATATTGCGTGGACATCGGGGGCAGTTCCACTGGATTGGCAGACCGGGGTGGTGGTCCCCCTATTTAAAAAGGGGGACCGCAGGGTGTGTTCCAACTACAGGGGGATCACACTCCTGAGCCTCCCTGGTAAGGTCTATTCAGGGGTTCTGGAGAGGAGGGTCCGTCGGATAGTCGAACCTCGGATTCAGGAGGAGCAATGTGGTTTTCGTCCTGGCTGTGGAACACTGGACCAGCTCTATACC